>PVJH01012177.1:0-65541 GCA_004026705.1 Nesogale talazaci
CTGTGGGAGGCACTATGGCAGGCAGAAGGAAGTTCCCTCAGTCACCTCAGACTTCAGAGGACAGATAGGAGCTTCCCCAGCCATGGAGACAGGAATTTCCCAGGAAGAACTTGAGCAGAATATGCCCTGGTGGAGGCTGGGCAGGCTCTCCCCAGCCTCACAGCCTCCGGTTACGCTGCAGAGGGTAGAGCTCTCCCAGCTCTCTGAAGGGCAGGTGTAAATGCCCCAGGCTAAGGGGAGTGATCTGGAGGTCAGCAGTGGCATGTGAAAGAACAAGGAAGAGAGAAAGAGGAAAGAACAAAACGAAGCCAGCTGAAACTGTGTGGGGATAGAGAGACGAGAGGAAAACAAAAGTAACAATATATAGTTGAACCTTGATCCCGGGTTGTGTAGCTGCAAAGATTTAATTCCTGCCCCCAAGGTGGCAACAAGTTGTGACTGTGATGAGATAAAGCCCCTGCACAGCCTCCACATGATCCTGACTCCAGCCAAGACAGTGGTAGTAGGGCTAAGGTCAAACCCTAGCCGGCCTTTTGTGTTAAGTCAAAAGCCTTCAACCCCTCAAAACCTTGTGGATCTTTACGTGCTTGCTTTTATGATGCTCCTCCTGTGACCTGACAGTGTTGAGTCTCTCTCTTGGTAACTCTCCTGGGCTGATTTCTGCGGAGTCCCTCTGGTGTGCATTACTCAGTCACCATCTTGCCAGAAGTCTGATTATAAGTACTTCTAAAAGAGGATGTTTGTCATAACAATAAGAGACCATCTGTGGATAGAAAGTCCAACTGCACTAAAGATATTGGTAAAAATAAATAATACAAAATTTCTGAAATTGACAGAATAATAAATGAACAAATGTAGGTAGCTCTTTATTACAACCTGTGATATATAGTTGATACAATCTTGCTTGCTGAAAATGGAGAGAACTTAAAGTAGTTGGGGAGGAGAATCAAGCATTGTGGCCTTCGGTGTGGATTGCTATTCAATGTAAATAAAGCCAGAAGTCTCACAACGAGACCAATTGGTAACACCATGATAAAGAGAAAATATCGAACTTGTCATGGATTTCATCTTGCTTAGGTCCACCGTCAATGTTCCTGAAGGCAGCAGTCAAGAGACCAAATGACACATTGCCTTGGGTAATGCTGCTGCATAAGACCTCTTTAAAATATTAAAGAGCAGAGATGTGACTAAGATATGTCTGCTCCAAGCCCTGATATTTTCAATAGCCTTATTTGCATATGAAACTTGAACATTGAATAAGGAACACGGAAGCAAAATTCATGCATTTGAATTATGGTGCCAGTGAACAATATTGAAAGTGTCATGGACTGCCAGAACAAAGAAATCTGTCTCAGGAAAAATATAGCCAGGATGTGTCTTAGAACTGAGGAAGACAAGGTTTTCTCCCATGTACTTCAGGTCTGTTATCAGGAGAGACCAGTCCCCAGCAAAGGACAGTATGATTGATCAGTGAAAGACCCTCAACAAGCTAGATTCGCACTGTGGCTGCAATAATGCGTTCAAATAAGAGAAATGTGAAAATGGTGCACTAGGTGCTCTTTCATTCAATAATACATGGAGTTGCTGTAAGTCAAAATTTGAGGGCACTTTACAACAACAACAGTAGCAGCAGAGTGGATTTTTCCACTCAGTGTTTTTGCATGAATTATCTCATTCATTCCTCTAACACTCACCCTGGGGAATAGGCTATAGTTTTACCTCCATTTTACAGAGATCTCTGAGCCATACCAAAGGCAGATCTTACCAATAGACCCATAGATGATTTTGAACAGCAACATATCTGGGTTGTTTGGAAATTAAATATTTTATGTATTGCTGATATTCATAAGTGTACTTTCCCATTGAGCCCTTGTTTTTCTTAAGCTCTTCAACTTACTGAAAGGTTTTACTAACCACAGAAATTTTGAGAGAATGCACGCATGCAATCAAACTTACTTCTACCATCTTATAGAGAAAATGAGATCTTTGTATCCTGTCAATTCCATGTCCATTAGACATACACTGGTACAGTGTATCAGTATTTCTCAAGACTAGTCTAGAAAACTCTCTTTTAAAAATATATATTGGGGACTTTTACAGTTCTTATTCAATTCATGCATCAATTGTATCAAGCATATTTGTACATATGTTGCCATAAGTTTCAAAGCATTTTCTTTGTACTTAAGTCTTTGGTATCAGCTCCTCTTTTTTCCCTCCTTTCCCCACTGTCCCACCCTTGTGACCCCTTGCTAAATTACAGAGTATTAATTTTCATATCTTACACTATCTGCTGTCTTCATTCACCCACATTTCTGGTGTTCGTCTGCCTGGAAGAGAGGGGAGGTTAATACATCAATCATTGTGATATTGTGATCAGTTCGCCATTTCTTTCCCTTTTCCCCCCACCTTCCCTACCCCCATGATATCACTAGCTCTCATTTTTGTTCCTGTGGGTTTAATCATTCCTAGATTTTGTATGTCTACAGTGCTTATCTGCACCAGTGTACATGCCCCAGTCTAGCCAGATTTGTAGGGTAGAACTGAGGTCATGATGGTGAGTGGTGAGGAAGCATTTAAGGACTAGAGAAATGTTTTGCCAGTGCTATACTGCACCCTGGCTGGCTCATTCCTTGTGATTCTTCTGTGAGGGAATGTCCAATTACCTACTGATGTGTTTTGGTTCTCCACTCTGATCCCCCTCTTTGCATCAATGTGATTATTTATTTTGGGTCTTCTGATGTCTGATACCTGATCCTATCAACACCTATTGATCATACAGGCTGGTGTGCTTCTTCCCTATGGGCTTTGTTGCTTCCCTTCTAGAAGGCCACTTGTTTCACTTCAAGCATTTAAAACCTGAGACACTGTATCTTCTAATAGCCGGGCATCATTACCTTGTCTATAAACACTTATCTGAAAATATCCCACTGCTCTCAAGTCAGTTCTGACTCACAGTGACCCTGCATAGGCTTTCTGAGGTGCTGTAAGTCTTGACAAGAGTAAGCAGCCTCATCTGACTCCTGAGAAGTGACTGGAGGGTTTGCATTATGAATCCTTCTGGTTAGCAGCCCAATCTGACCTAGTAGTGTCAATAGGACTCTTTATCCCAAATGATGTTCACTATCATTGAGGTGATCCTGGCTTATAGTGATCCTATAGGAGAAGGTAGAATTGAGAGCTTCTAAGACTGTCATTCTTCTTTTTCCCAACAGTTTTATTAGCATATAATTCACATATCATACAAGTCAATGCTTCAGCCATATCAAGAAGAGTTGTATAATCACCACAGTCAGTTTAAGAGCATTTTCTTCGTTCTTGTACTTTTCGTTAATGGGTCCCCATTTCCCCTCAGCCTCCCTTGTCAACCCCCTAAGGAATCATGAATACAGTTATTGACAGAAAAAGTCACCATTTATGGATGCTAGATGCCTTGTTTTTTCCTGAGGAGTGACTTATGGTTTCAAATTGCTGACCTTGGAGGTAGCAACCCAATGCAAAACCACTATGCCACCATGTTCTTTAAAAATATGGTCCATGATCAAATCATTCAAGACACCTGTGCACAGCAGTCCTCTCTTTAATCTGCACAGGCATATTAAGTTTCTGAGGGAAAAAAATTGTATTCAATAAACCAGATAAACTTTGCTTAGCCCTGGCTTTACCAAACTTAGTCTCAGAATCATTTTTCAGAACAATTACCTTTTAACATTCCTGAAGAAAGTACTTGGGATATATGAACCTGGGTTTCAGTGCAGGCATGTTTGAAACAGGTGCGGAGGGACTATCTAGTTTCAAATGGTATAGTAAACACAAAAGTGGTTTTTTTAAGGATTTTCCACCTGTCCAGGAGTCTCTGGATAGTACAAAGATCTATGCTATCAACTGCTGGTTTAGAGGGTAAGTCTGTCTAGATGTGCCTCAAAAGAAAAGCCTGGCCATCAACCACTAAAAGCCCTATGGAGGACAGTTCTATTAGGACACACATAGGATCCCAAGAGTCAAGTTGATGTAATGGTGACCGGTTCCTGGTTCTTCTTGTCACCTTGAAGATTCTTCTCAAGGTGGTCCAAGAGTTGACTTCAGAACCTTTTCCTCAGAACTCACCTTTCTCCTGCCACCCAATTAGAGTTGGTATCATGATAGGCTATCTTTGCTTGTTATTGTTGTTGTTGCTTATAAGGCATATTTTATTATATTTTTATTTTTATCATGATTTGAGTGATGGTTTACAGAGTAGATCGTCAGCATTACATTCAGCAATTCAAATACATTTTGTTTGAAAATATCCATTTGGATCCCTTAATGTACCATCATTTATCCTACTTCCTCCCTGTTTCCTGTTTATTTTATTTTTTTAACCTCTGAGTATTGTCCTTGAGTAAATGCTTTCCTTTTGATCCTTAATGGGTCATTATCCTAACAAATGGGTGAGTTTGGGTATCATGGTTTGACTAGGGTGGCTACTGCACACAGTCTTGAGGGTTCCACCTGTCTCTATCCAATCAAAAAGCCTGGTCTCTTATAATATCTAGTTTGGTTCCACATTTTTCTTCCACTTTGAGGAAGCAAATCAGGAGTCCTGGGAGTTCTGGACCATATTCTCAAGGGACACCAAGTCAACTGATATAGCATAGTTCACAAAAGCAATATTATATATCCTACTGTAGTGAATAGTGGCTAGAGTCTAAGAGTTTATGAGCAGACACCAAAGTGCAACTTTTAGTCTCTCCTTGCAGAAGAAAAAAAAAGAGGGAGAGAAATCAATAGATGAAAACAATCAGTCACAACCTTGAGGCCTGGACAACTAGATGCTACCCAGCTACCAATCGCTCTAAAACGACTCGCATGGTATACCATCATAGAATTCAAAAAATTATCAGGCTGCTTTGAAGTATTTATTTCTATATCCAGTTACTGTAAAAGTGGATGAGGAAGAAGGGAAAGGTGTCTAAATTTCAGATTATGCCAAGCTTTACCTAGCAGATAAACAGATCTCTCTTACAGAATAAAATAATACTTTTTTTTTTCTTTTTGGTCATATCAGATCCATAAAATTTCTTATTTAAAAGGGTTTTCAAAAATAAATAAATTAAAAGGTTTTCTAGATGTGCACTAAGGCTTTAACATTTGAAAACAAATATACCATTCATTTTCGTAAGTGGAACAGCAATTTACAAAAAGGAGGACCAAAGCTAAAGACTCAGACATGAATTTTTCCAATTAGTATTTCAAAGATTATGTTCCTGATGGTCAGCAATGCAAATTGTTGAAACCTAAGTCTTACCAAACTGAGTGTCAGACTATTTCTCAGAGCCAACCAGAACCTTTAACACCAGGTATGTGGTCCATGGACCAGTTGCTTCCATCTCACCTGAGAGCTCATCAGAAATGCAGACGCTCAGGCCCCACCCCAGACCCACTCAGCCAGAATCTGCCTCTGACAAGACCCCCCGGCAATCCGTGTGCACATTAGAGTATGAGACGCACTGGCCTGAGGCATTGTTGAGGAAAACAATCATTGTGTGCATCTTTTTAATGGCCAGATCAGGAAGTCTTAATTGAGTAAACAGATATGCACAATGACTGAGGCTCCCTTTTAACTACCTTGTACCCCACTGATGGTTAGTGCTTTTAAGTCATTTGCTCCATTAGGAGCAACCTGAATTCTCCACAGTGAAAGAGTATGCAGATTTTGACTTTTTTAGACAAAGGAGTGCTTGGAGGATGAGAGTTGAGGTGGGACAGGCAGTTGTTGTGGACTGAATTTTTTCTGTGTTTTCCTGACTTACGAAGTTAAAACACAGGTAGGAATCCAAACCCCAATGTCTCTAATCATAATCCCATATCAGAATAGGTTGTTTTGCTACGTTAAGGAGATAAATTAGTATAGAATATATCTTAAGTCAGCTCTTTTGAGGTATAAAAGAAATACAAGCTATGAAGCAGATAGCAGGTAAGAGAGGTGTGCCCAAACACATGAAGATCTTTAAGGAAACAGAAGCTGAGGAGACAGAACCTTCTTCCAGAACTGACAGAGAATGAAGCTCTTCTAGAACCGTTGCTTTAAATTCAAATTTCTAGTCTCCTAAACTGAGAAAATAAATTGATTTGTTGAAGTCATTGGCTTGTGATATTTCTCTTTCTGTTATTTCATCACTAGATAACCAAGTCATTATTTAAGAGGACCAAGTAGCACAATAGTTAACTGTTGACTAGAAGTTTGGCAATTCAAACCCACTCAGTGGCTTCACAAGAGCCAGACCTAGTGATCTGCTCCTATAAAGAGTGCTCTGTCACATGAGGCACTATGAATCTAAATCAACTTGACAGTGTCTACCAGCAACGACAACCAAGTTATTGACCACCATCTCCTCTCCATCGGAGGAAAATTGTATAAGCGGAAAGTAGTTGTTTGTCTTCCTACCAACCCTGTCAGAGAACCAGTGAGAAATCCTCTTTTGGTAATTTTGAACCTGACCCTGAGAAATGGCACCAGGGCCCCTTTCAGAATGATATATAGTCCTTTACCCCTGTTGATCACCTCTTAAATGCACAGCACCAAATCAGGCTATATAGCAATATATATTAAAAACATTTATGATAATAATAGCAAGAAATGACTTGACTGAGCACATACTACGTCCCATATGAAGTTCTTCTAGGTGTTCTACATGTGTTACCCACTTTGGCCATCAGTTTGTTCTTGTAATGTTTTCCTGAATTCTTCCAAAGATTTTTTTCTGTTTTCCATACATTCATTCTTGGCTCTCTCATTCTTCCCCTTGATCTACTGAAGGAGTCTAAATACCTTTTTGTTTGCTTGCTTGTTTTGTTTGGGGGGGGGCATCAATGCCCTCTCGTGGGAGTAGGAGACCCAGCCTTATTCCTGGAGAGCTGCTGCTGGATTTGAACTGCCAACTCAGTGGGCCGCAGTCCCGCACGCAACCACTATGCCACCGGGGCTCAGCCCCCAATACCTGTTTTTTCCTTTTTCTTCTTTTTCCTTTTTTTGCATATGTTAGCATGTACGTGCTGTACCATTTCTTCCTCAGAGAGGTCTTCTGGATCTATATTTTGGTCACGTGTTTGAGCCACTCTCTCTTATTTCTTCATGTGGTCTGAAGTCATCTATTGTCTCTGAGACACTGTAGTGTTGTGAAAGTTATATCTAATTGATGACTATGTTGGTGCAAGCTTAGAAACATATCTGTCTCCTGATGTGTATGATAAGGCATGTGAGTATGTGTGCAGCTCTCTGTTCACTGTTTGGCAGCATCATTGAGGATGGCTTTGGCTGGTGGTGGATATAGACTACTGATAATCATATGACATAGGAATGAGTGGTGTTCCTTGCCTAATTAGTGGGGCTGCAGGAGGTATTGGGTGTGGATCAGTAGTATAGGCATGTTTCTGGTGGGACAAGAAAAAAGAAAGGGAAACAAAAACAAATAACAGCCCAAAAAAAGTTTTAAGCAAGCAAACAACAGCAAGTAAAGGAATTACTTTCAGTTTTAGGAAAGCTAAGAAAGAAAAGGAAAAGAAAAGATACAAGAAGCAAAAATTAAGAGAAGAAAGAAAAGAACAAACAAAAAAGGAAAGCAGATAAAGGAAAAGTTAAAAGATAGAAGGAAATAAAGAAAAGAATCACGGAGGGGGCTGAGCCTCAGTGGCGTACTGGTTGAGTGCGGGACTGTAGCCCATTGGCTTGGCGGTTCAAATCCAGCAGCAGCTCTCTGGAAGCAAAGCTGGGTAGCTCCCACGACCACCAGAGGGCAGTAAGGCCCCAAACAAACAAACAAAAAAAGGACCAAGGAGGAAAGTGGGGCTGGGTAGGACCTTGAGATGAGGAAACTGGGGAGGGCTGGACTAACCAGGACAGTTCGTCAGCCCAGTGTCTGATCAAGTTCCTGCTGATCAATCTTGTCCGGCATAAGAAACCTGATTCAGAAGTAGTTCATGCAAGCTTCAAGGGTAGCTGAGGTCAGGGAATGTGATTTCAAAAGGAACTATTCAGGTCCAGAGGACAGCTGGGGTCAGGCCAGATAATTATGGGAGGGACTCTTGCCCACCCAGTATGATCGACATCAGACAACTTGCCTGGCAGTGTCCTTTCTGCTGGTCTAGTGAAGCAAAGCTCACACACCTCCAGATAGTCTAATCCACAAAGCTGAAGCTCCAACCTCAGGCAGAAGAGGAGTTTGGGTGAAGGCCATGTCACCAGCCTCTGAGTGGGTGTGGTTGCGGATCACAAGGGAGAATTCCACCTTTCTTGTTAGCAGATACCGGGATATACTTGTGCTGCTGGGCTACTGTTTTCGATGAATGCTGCTTACAAAGTTAAAGATGACCACACTGGGTAAGGCCAGCCAAGAAGTCACGTCTGTTTCCCTGTACACTGCTTTTATTCAGCTTCATCGGCTACTCAGTATTCAATCAACTTCTCTAATTTTTCCTTGAGTCTCAAGGTTGCAGAATCAGCACCCATCTCTGTTTCATTTGATCTCTCACTCTTTTGCTTTACAGGAGCTAGTCATTTCATTTGTGTGCCAGGTCCCTCCCATGCAGGGTTGCGTGGTCCGCCAGCCAATCAGAAGTCCCTGACACTGTTTTACACTACACGATAGGATCACTGTGAGTCAGAATGGACTCAATGGCAGTGAGTTTGAGGTCTTTGCCCTGTTTTGTTTAAGTGTTATCCACCTGATGGCCGCTGCCCACATTTCAAGCATCATGTCCCTTACTCGTTCACTCAGCAAATGCCCAGCAAAATGCTTCCAGTGGGCCAGGTGCTGGACTATGCTCTGAAAGTCCAGGAGTAAACAAAAAGGACACTGGCTGAGACTTTGTGTTCTAACGAGGAACTATATAACGTATTGTTAACAAGCACACAAACCATGCACTAGTGCTTTTTACAAGTACAAGTGACAAAGAACTGATCCTTCTCCAGTATTGACTTGGCACACCAAGCCCATGCCTTCTAAATTGGCCAATATGACAAGATTCCAAGATGAAATGTGTTACCATCTCTGAATAAGAAACAGAATATGTGTCTGCTTGAAGAAAGAAAAGACAGAGTATACAGATGTGTTCGATGTAGCCCTGTTCATGCTGTCCTCCAGTACAATCCATCTGCTTTTCTCACAAATCACTGAAGGCATTAGAGAGAGCCAGGATCATTGAATATTCAGATGGTTTCCTCACTGGAGCCAGAGAGGAAAGTCAGGGCCAGTCTCTCAACAACAGGTTATCTTGAAGATACCTCGGTCCAGGAAGCAGGAAGGTTATCAAGTGCTGGTACCTGTCATTCATTTCCAGATAGGGCTCCGGGAAATCAGAAAGTCATTTCATTTGTAAGCAAGGTAGAAACACTCAATCACCAGCCTCAGCAGCTAGTGTGAGAAGAATGTAAGCTTTCAACACTTTCATAAACCCGTAAACCAAGCACAACCCCACACAAAAAATGAAATAAATCAAACCTTGCAGTACTTTTTCAAGGTTTCAGGGTACCTCCCAGGTGGCATCTATGGGAGCTTGAACCCAGTCCAACAGCCCTAATGTTTGGCACAGCTAGACTGGAGCACTGCACATTAAGAGTTTCTGCAACTGTTCTCTCAACCCTCATTTTTGGGAGGTTCTGGGGTGAGAGGAGGTACAAGGGAGTAGTTATCTAGCCTGAGATGTGGGTAGAAACCTATTCTGAGAACTATAGAAAAGCACAGTGATCACAGACTCAACTCTTCATTTATACGCAGGATAAAAATCCAATCATTCATTGTTGAGAATGTTCAAAGATTCCTGCATTCTATATTTAAAAAGCATGGCTGATTTCTCTTCCCTCATTGGACAGAATTTTCTTGAATAACATAGTGCCTAATGATCATGGTTTCAAAATTATTCCAAGCATCCTTGTCCTCTAGGCGTGTGCAGCGATTGCCAGCTGCAGGGGCAACCCCATGCACTGAGGGACGAAAAGCTGCCATACCCTGGCAGGTCTCGTAGAGGGTAGACTGTTAGGACTAAGAGGGTGATAACTGACCTGTTTTCGAAGTAGGCCATTTGCTCTTTATTCCTCATCTGTTTTAGCCAAGAGCCTTTGCTGAGGAAGCCCTGGTGGCCTAGTAGTTACTTTGGGGGCTGCTAACTACAAGGTCAGCAGTTTGAAACTCACAGCCACGCTGGGGCTGTCCAGGCTTGGAAACCCACAGGAACTGTTCTACCCTGTCCTGTAGTGTCTCCAGCCATTAGAATCACCATGATGGCCGGCCATGAGCTTGGTTTTTCTGGAGTTGCTATTCATCAGCATAGCAAGACACAAGTCTTCTCTGATAGATGTGTGGAAGCAGTGCATGGACTGCATTGGCCAGGAATCAGATTCTGCCATAAACGTACCAGCAGAAAAATTGGATTCGCTCCCCCCACACCTCTGTTTTTTACACAAAGGTCCTTTTGGACTACCAAATATTTTTTATTGCTCTATCCCTCCAAACCCTCTTCCATTGTCCTTCCAGTGTCCATTATTTCAGAAAATATATTAAACTAAAAGCAATTAGGTTTTTGATAACCTTTCTAAGTGAATTTATAATTTATTAATCTCAAGAATGCATGCAGAAATGGGAAAACGTGTGATTGGTATGCATGTGTATATGAGACTATGTATATGTGTGTATGAGATTATGTGTGAGACATATATAGTTACAGACCAGATAGATAGATATGTATATGAGACATTTCTTTATGTGTAGGAGACTCACATGTATGCATATGTGAGACTTACATGTATGTGTGAGACTCTATGTCTGTATGGGAGTCTTATGTGCCTACAGCATTTTGGTGCATATGTGTACATGAGGACAAGCTGCAATCACAGTTAGGAAGCACTGAGTTATAGAACTAGCTTGCTATCTAACCATGTAAAATACACTGGAAGTTCTATGGATATTAAGAATTGTCGCCCTTCAGAAAAGGTAACAGGAGTAATGGTTCCCTGAGGTACAAGGAGGGGAGATGCAAATAGGGAGCTGATAGCATTGATGACTGTATAACCCCACTTGATGGGATTGAACAACAGATTTGTATGTGAAAAGATATATGGGATTGTGTAAGATATGGAACACACACACACACACACACACACACACAAAGCTATTATAGATGAGGGGATAAGAATTCCTAGGGGCTAGGGAGGGGAGAAAAAGGAGCTGGTATCAAGTAGCTAGAGAAGAAAGAAAATCTTTTGAAACTGATTATGTTTACAATTGTACAATACTGCTTGATGTGATTGAACTTTGGAATGTTATCAAATCTGTAAGAGTTCCCAATAACAATGATTAAAATTTTAAATTAAAAAAAGGATTGTCTAAGTTTCTAGAGGCAACTCTAGGACTATTACCGTAAGTTGGCCTTCTCACTTGAAACTAAAACTATTCTTGGAGGCCACTTCTCAACCAAACAATAGTCTGGCCTCTAAATTAAACAGTAACACCTGCAAGGAATGTACTCCTTAGAAAACTCAGCTAAGCAAGACCCAAGGGGGAGTGTTTGCCCAAGAGCAGAGATGAGAATGCAAGGAGGGGCAGGGAAATGGAACAAATGAGAAATCCTGGGTAGGAAAGAGGAAAGCCCCGATTGCCACATTGCAAGGATTGCAACTCATATCCTGGAACCGCTTATAGAATTATTTTTGGAATGGAGAATTAATTTCTATGCAAACTTTCACATAAGTCATAATAAAATGTAAAAAGAAAGAAAGAATTGTCGAAATTCAAAAGACCAAAAGAATGCTATGGCTTGTGGTATACAGATATGGGCCCTAAAGAAGGGGTGACCTTTGGACCTGGCAGTGAGAATTTGTGGGGTTGTGAATATGGAAATCTTGGAACAAGAGCATGGAAGGGACATAGGGTGCTTTCTCAAGTGTGACCAAACAGCATTAGACGCTAACAACAAACAAAGAAAAAGTGCAACTTCTTGGATCAACAAACTTGAGTTCTAAGGATCTATGTTACCTTGGGGAAATGACTCTCTGTCTTCTACTTCATTTCCTTGGGTAAATTCCTTAGTCAACACAAAGACTGAAAAGAATTGATGCATTTGAATTGTGGTATAGGTGAAAGCTAATATATGTGTGTGTGTGTGTGTGTGTGTGTGTGTGTGTGTCTCCAGAGACTGCTAGAATAATGAACTGATCTCTTACAGAAGTATCCAGAGTGTTCCTTGGATGCATGGGTGACAAGACTTCATCTAACTTAGGACTTGGGACTTGACATAAGAAGAGGCTAGTGCCTGGAGAAGGACATTATGGGTGGTATGGTAAAGTAGATCAGTGAAAACCATATCAGCGATTGTGACGTCGGCGCAGGCTGGGCGGTGTTTTATTCTGTTGCACATAGAGGCACTATGAGTTGAAGCTAACTCAACAGCAACTTACAGCTAACAAAAACAATTAAACTGCTAAATACATGTTAGAATTTCTTAACAGAGCAGTGGAAACCACCTCTTAGAGCCACGGAACTGAATACGTCACTGGTGTTGATTAAGATTCTTCATTTGATAGCAACAAAAATAAGGCTGGCAAACTTAAGAAAAGTAGAAATATTGCAAAAAATTGTGGTTTGGGGTGAAAGAAGCTCACAATATGGTCCACAAAATAGAACCGAAATGGAAATATCCATGTTTGGAAATGACAAGAATCCTGACAATTTAGTGTCAGGGAAGTGGATTGGTGACAGAAGTTGCTTGATATTCTCATGATTTTTCTTTCATACCTTAAGTCATCTGAGTCTGAGTTCCAGAAATGGGCAATGTATCTTGACTTACAGTCCCACTCAGATGATGAATTGGAAAATACAGGCAGTTTCCCAAAAGAAAGTCGGAGGGTTGTTGTGAAGCAAAGTGAAATAGAAAATGAATAGCCAGTAAACAGCTATCCACTACTAACAATTTCCAAAAATGCATTTGTACGCTTATTTAATCACATGCATCATTCAACTTACAGTACATCTCTAGAACAGTAGACAATAGTCCTATAAGAGTACTACTTGAGGGCTGAGCCCCGGTGGCATAGTGGTTGTGCGCGGGACTGCGGCCCACTGGGATGGAGGTTCAATTCCCGCTCACAGGAGCAAAGGCTGGGCCTCCTACTCCCACCACCAGAGCAGTGATGCCTAAAAAAAATTTTTTTAAATAAAAAAAAAGAGTACTACTTGAGTGCAGTGCAAGAGAACTGGTTTGTTTTAGCTCCAGGAACATTTGTTGGCCTGATGGCTCCACCCAGGATTTCCCAATGGCCTTGGAAGGTGGCAGGCTTACTGGCTCTGTGCCATTCGGGTGCCTTAACCTCTGAAAGTTATTCACCCTGACAGGTGGTCCACAGCCTTTTGCTTTCAAAGGTACCACCATCGACTTACCCGAACTACAGTGGGAATCTTCCATTTTTGTAGCTGCAGTAGTTGATTGATGTCAATAACTCCCAGCTTTCCTCAATATTCCCCCACTTTCCCCGATACTCCCCCACTTTGCCCAGGGCTCACACATCCCAGATCTTCAGTAAATGCTTAAAGGATGACTGAGTGAGCCATCTGACCCATATTGGAATCAAAGACTTCAACGCCCCAGAATTTTTTGTTATTGAGGCAAAGGATTTTCATTAGTGCATCTGCCCTGTTGCCATGAATCAAAGTTAATACTGTATCGGGAATGCCTCCTAACTAAATGGGGCAGATTTCATAATGTGATCTTTTGGTACCACCTCTGGCCTCATTGTTGAAAACATCAAAAACTCCTGAAAAATAACAAAATAAGAATTCCCAGGGCTGAGCCCCATTGGCGTAGTAGTTGTGCACGGGACTGTGGCCTACTGGGTTGGAGGTTCAAATCCAGCAGCACTCTCCAGGAGCAAGGCTGGGCTTCCTACTCCTACCACCAGGGGGTAGTGATGCCCCTCCCAAAAAAAGAAAGAATTCCCAAGGATTTGTAAGAGTTAACAACTCTTTACTCTCCCTGCCTTGACTTGGGACTCAATCAGATGAATTTGAAAACCTGGGATCACGAATAAATAGCACCCCTGGTGGCATAGTGGGTTATGTGTTCATCTGCAAACTGCAAAGTCACAGTTCAAGGATACCAGATTCTTCTTGGGTAAGCTGTGGGGAACCTTTTTTTCCCCAAGGGTGATTTGGTTATTTATAACATCATGGGCTGGCCATATTGGTCAAACATTTAATTAACTTGTCTCTAATGAGAATGCAGGAACAGCTTCTCTTTGGGGAGGTGTATGAGACTAGTTGATGTGGATGATTTCACCAGCCTTACGTGGTCCAGACTGTCCTCATCCCTGCCTTCGGGGAAAGAGCAAGTTTTCTTTTCCTATAGAGTTGGCGTCTCGTCTCCGAAATCCACAGGGGCAGTCAAGAAGAGTCAGAATCGACTCAACAGCAATGAGTGAGAGCAACTTCCCTGGAGATATTTTTGCTGTTAGCTGCAGTTGAACAGAGTCCAATTCATGGGGGTCTCACATGTGCAAAGCAGAAAGCTCTGCAGGGTTTTCAATGGTGCGACCTTTCAGAAGAAGCAGATCAATAAGTATGTCTCCCAAGGCACCTCTGCAATCATCTTGTCCACCCACCTTTCAGCTAGTGGCTGAGTGCTGAACTTGTATATTTACAAGTGTGTTTGCATCACTAGGGACTTGTGAACTACAGCAAAGACCTTAACAGCAAGCTGGGGAGGAAAGACTGCTGGGAGAGAAGCAGGGGAGTGTAAAAAGCTTAGAGAAGCAGGAAAACCAAAAAGATGGCGACATCCCCACGCCCCCATGTGTGGAAACTGAGTGGTGGGGAACAGAGACACCTTAGCGTGATTGGATATAAACTCAGAGAGAGGACTCACCCTCCCCACCGCCATGAAAAATAAAATAGGCAAGAAATGTCTTCATGGTCTTCTTTGCAGAGAGCTCAACCCACACTCCCCTGTCCGTAGCCCACCAAAGAGAGAGAAGGGTGAAACCCAGCGAGAGACAAGTAGAGAGATAGCAGGTCACCTCTCAGCGAGGAGAGGAAGGCAGGCAGGGACCCCAGCACCAGAACCAGTGAGAAAAGGAGGGCAGGGCACCAAGGAAACTGCTGGCTGAGCAGCCCCAATGAGGGGCAAGGGCTCAGACTTCACTATCATCGGGATACACCCAGCCCTCCAAGGTGTAATGGAAAGGGCCACAAGGGCTTGGTCACTGCGGCCGGATCATCAGCTCTCTGAGCCACTGCCACTCATCTCTGAACCAAGTTTGGCTGGAGACATCCAGCCAGGAGCCAAGTACTGTGCACGCGGGAGTGAGGCGCACAGCTTCATCAGCTGACAAATTACTGCATGATTTGTCATCATCTCAGATCGTTTGTCCCTGAAAGAATCGATACCTGCAGGGAAAGTGGCCGTATTTTTAGAAACTCCTGGATGGGTCATTTATTTCAAGTGAGAGAAGAGTTTATTTATGGTGGTGCCCCCCAGAGATCTGACGAACAGTATATTTGCACAAAGCCCAGGAAAAAAGTGCTATAATTACTTTGAATCAATTTGTCCCATTGAATGACTGTACATCGACACTCTCAGGGATAAATTCACTCCCCATGCTAAAGTTCTACCCAGCAACTCTCCAAGTCCACCTTTGGTGCGTCCATCTTCTATATGCGTCCTCATTGCCGACGAGTTGATGCTGATACTGAGTGACCCTGTCGGATAGGTTAGCACTGCCCTCTGTGAGTTTCTGACACTGTAACTGTTTATAGGTCTAGAAAATCACACCTTTCTCCATGGGGGTTTCGAACTGCCAAGCTTGAGCATCACAGCCCAATGCATAACCACTATGCCAACAGAGCTCCTCCCTCTTAGCACAGCATGCAGCATAACATAAAGCCTATCCACTTGGTTTTGTCTCCTAAAGCACATATGACATAGGAAATACATGCAGTGTTAGCCCCATTTTACAGATGAAGAAACTGAGGCTTGCAGAATTGAGCATGAGTTACTATGGGGTAGTTTCCAAAAGCAAGATCTCCCCTCTGACAATGGTACTCCCCTACCCATTGGGCTATAAGAATGGAATTGTACTATATAAATACCTTAAAGAAAAGGAAGACAAGTTAAGGATACGTTTTAAATACTCATCCACAAGAATGTTCCTCCAAGGCACTATGCTGTGCTGATAACGAGCAGATGATGTGGAGTCAGTTGTCATAAGGTGCCACTGAGTCCATTCTAACCTGGAGGGGCCCACGTACAGTGCAATGAAACGCTGCTTATTGCTGTACCATCCTCACATGGACTGTGAGGCTTGAGCCCATCGATGCAGCCACTGTGCTACTTTATCTTGTTGAGGGCCTTCTTCTTTTTAGCTCACCTTCTACTTTACCAGCATGATGTCCTTTTCCAGAGATTGATATTTCCTGAAATCATGTTCAAAGTATGTGAGACCAAGTCTCACCATCCTGCTTCCAAGAGCATTCTGGCTGTACTTCTTCCAAGACAGGTGTGCTTGTTCTTCAGGCAGTCCTTGGTACTTTTCAACAGTCTTTGCCAGCACCACAACTCAAATGCATGGATTCTTCTTCAGTCTTCCTTTTTCAGTGTCTAACTTTTATATACATGGCAGTCATTAATCTGGTGTCAAGTTCAGGATTGGGAGTTATAGGGGTGGAGTCTAACCTGTCAATCTGGAGATAGCCAATGAGTCCTCTGTGTGGGCATGGCTTTCTCTTGAGGATTCTTGGAAATCTGTCTGTATTTTCCCCCTTGGAGGTGAGAGATTGATAACTCAGTCCCTTGGGGATGCTCTACTGACAATACACAAGGCTGATTCCCTGTGAGATATCCCGAAGGAGACGCCACATGGGTTTACCCTGATGGAACCAGACCTCAGAAGCCAGAAAAGCCACACAGAAATTCCTGTCAGTGTTGAGATACTTGAGAAGCCACAGAGAGGCCCCTGCCAGTGCTGACATGCTTCTGGATACACAAGATTTTGCACCCACTAGCTTGTGATTGTCCTGGCATCATTGCATGTGCCTCATGAATCTGAAGAAGACTTTATAGATGGGTATCAGACATATGGGCTATATCAGACTTGTGGGTTTGAATTGGATTTTGTCGGGATGCTTTCTCAATGTTCCCTTCCTCTAGTATACAAACCTCTCCCTTATATACATATGTGTGTTTATGAATTTGTTTCTCTAGTTACCCAGACTAACACAACATAGGTTGAGATAGTTAAAACTATCATGGCTTAGATCAGGTGCAGTTTAGTCCTTGGCTCTTCAACACTTTAAAGAAATCTTCTGCCACAGATTTGACCAATTTAATGCAGCATTTTATTGCTTGTCTTATTTCTTGCTTATTGATTGTGAATTCAAGCAAAATGAAATCTTTGGTAATTTCAATATTTTCTCCATTTTTCATTAAATAGAGTCATACTCAAATTTTAATCCAGCCATCGTATGATATTGGGCAGCCTACTAACCCTCTTAAGACTGTTTTCCCATAACAAAGGAAATCTGTTGACACCGTGGTTACATTGTTTTGGCTAATAACCACACGGCAACATCCCAAACCCACCATAGACTCAGCAGGTGCAAAATGTGGCAGTCTACTTACTTAAAGATTTATAGCTGTGGAGACTCCATGTAGCAGTTCTACTCTGTCCTGTCGTCACCATGAGCTGGAACCAAACTCAAGTGTGATATATTTTATTTGAAAAGACATGATTAAAATTCCTCTCTCATAAAAGTGATCGAAACTGAAAAAAAAAAAAACTTTACATAATGTTTCTGTCCTAGTGTCTGCCCGAAGAAAAAAATTCAGCAAATGCTAGTAATTGTGTTTTATTAGTCACTGCTTTTCTAATAGAGTTTCTGGGTAGAACAAATGTTAATGAATAGTTGAAGAATCAAGTCTACCCAGAGTCCTGAGAGAAAGGCCTAGAGGTCCATTTCTATAAAATTAACCACTGAAAACCCTAGTAGAAATGACTCTATGGTAGCTGCTTCATTTTTCTCAATCTTTTATAATGGTAAAACCAATGATAGCTGCATCACCCCACTCGAGGGGAATGAATAACAGAATTGCAGGTAAACACCTACAGCAATAGTGTAAGATACAGCAAATGCTAATATATCATATAACAATATGGATTACTCTGGAACAGGTGGGGAAGGGAAGGGGTAAAAGGAGAGCTGGTATCACAGAGTTCAAGAAAGGAAACGTACTGCAACTGAGGTAAACATCTGTAAAATTGTGGTTGATCTAATTAAAATATTGATTGTTACAATAACTGTAAGAGCTCCCAATAAAAAAATTTAACAATAAAAAAGAATGTGAACATCCAATAGCGAAAGGAAGTAGGATACATTTATGCAATCACTCTCCATACAAACAGTAGTCAAGATCTAGAAGAATTTTATCATTTAAAAATAATCAAGAAGCATGGACACTAAATCTCAATTTTGAAATACATAAGTATGCACACACAAATGCATATGTGAATTGATACTTATTTCTTAACTTTTTTATTGTAAATTAAGTGAAGATTTACAAAGAAGATCATTAGCTTTCCACTCATATATATTTTGCTCTTTCTCATTTACTGCAATCCCGTTAGTAATATCAGGTAAACCACTGCTTCCCAGCGTTTCCTATATCCACTCCTTTCTTAACCATACTAAATTTTGTCCTGAGGTCAGTGCTGTACTTTTGACATTAAAGAGTTGATTTTGTAAGATGGGCATGCTTCATTAGTGTTATTATTCCCTTTACAGACCTCACTATTGTTTGACTGAAAATGGAACCACAAGAGAGAGTTCAGTTGCAGAGACTGGAAGGGTGACTAAGGGCCATGGTCTTATGGGCTCCATCAGTTTCTGTTGATGTTGTTGTTGCTGTTGGTGCCACTGAGTTAGTTCCAACTCATAGCAAGATGCACATCACAAAACCCAGCCCAACCCTTCACCATCCTCACAACGCTTCCTATATCTGAGCCTAGTGCTTTAGCCACTATATCAATCCATCTTGTTGGTCTCCCCTGATAGTGCCTACTAAGCACGTTAAACAAAGTCTTGCCATTCTTGACTCTGAGGTGTTCTAACTCTATTTCTTCCAAGAGAGTTCTGTTTGTCCTTTTATTAGTCTGTGTATTTTCAACCTACTTGGCCAACTGACTGGAAGATATCCACCAGTCTCTAATATGGATATATATTTTTAAATCCTATAAGTATTAGTTGCATAAGCATATTAACCATAATTATCTTTAGGTAACCAGGTTTGTAATCCCTTCTTTTGATCATCTTTCTCTGTGCTATTAAATATGAACCATATTTAAATCAAACTGTCAATGTATTTTCTAATTAAAATTAAATTATCAAATCAATTCCTCATTCATGCATTTCAAGGGCTAAGTAACTAGATGTGGCTAACAGCTTCCACATTAGGCAGCGTAGACTGAGAACATTTTTATTCTCACAATCAATTCTGTTGGAGATCTAGAGACTCAGGCCCAGGGTGGCTGGAGTAATGCATCCGGAACTGGGGCCTCCATCCAACTTTTCATTTGCATCTACTTTCTCCTCCTTAATGAGGATTTAACATTTCTTTTAGCACATTACAATGATCACAGCATGACAAATCAGGGATTACCTTATTTGCACTGGTTCCAGCTGTGATTAGCTTTCCTGGTGATCCTATTAAAACTGCATCCCTCTGACTTAATAACCTCACTCTCTCCTCTCTTGCAGGAAGCACAGTTCGAACCGGAATGTTTCCACAATACCATTGTGTGTGAGAAACCCAACAACGATCTCAACAAATTCAAGGGCTACATGTAAGTATCTAATGTCCAAGGGCGACTTGCAAATCTCCTCTCTGCAGCTAGAAAGCATGTGCTCTCCAAATGGCCAAAAGATGTTGGGGTCCTGAGAACGTTTTCTTGTTAACAACACTAAGAGGAAACTTTTCTTTGCCTTTCCTGTAGGAGCAACAGTTAATGATCTTTCAAGTTAAACTCACTAAATATTCTTTAGACCTCTGCCGAACTTCTATCAGAAACAAGACCATTCTCTGATTCAGTTCCGGCTGCCGTTGGGTGCTGCCATCTCTGATCTACACCGTGCACAACAGAACCAAGCACTGCCAGGTCCTGTACCATCCTCACAACTCTTGCTAAGTCTGAGCCCCTCTGGTAGCTGCTGTTTCAACCCCGCTTGTCTAGTGTTTTCCTTTTTCACTGACCCTCTCTTTTTACCAAACATCATGTCCATTGCCAGAGACAGATCCCTCCTGAAAATATGTTCAAAGTACATGAGGCGAAGTCTTGCCTTCTTGGCTACTCAGGAGGCAGATATAAATTGCGATCGTTTTCCTAAAGGAAACCTGGATCACACTGTAGTTGTGAACACAGGTGTTGGAGATCTGGGCTTAAAATTTGGGTCTGTACTTACAAGGTTTGTGGGCCTTGGGTCACTAAATTAACTGCCCTGGGTTTTTATGTCTGCATTTGGAAAATAAAGATTGGAATCCTTTGTCATACACATAGCTAAAGTGCTGGGCTGCAAACTAAGATGCCATATGTTCAAGTCCACCCAGAGCCCCTTCAGAGCCTGACAAGCCACTTCTGACAAGCCAGCCATTGAAAATCCTAGAGAGGACGCCTGCTCTGCCAGAACTGATATCACTATGAGTCACAGTAAAGTCAATGACAATGGGCTTTAAAAAAAAATAATAAAGCTTATAATATCTATATCGCAGGAGTTTTCTTTCCAGGAAGTAAGCTGTTTGGAATAAGCACAGTCCTTCCTGAGCTGGCTACTTGGCACCATGGTAAGGGTGGCAGTTGCTGTCGCCTTATTGTTACCTTCACTCCTCAACTTTGGCTCTACTGTCTGTCACATGAGCATTCGGCTCCCCCTTTGTATGACCTGGTGCTGGTGCAAAGAAAGAGCAAGGGTCACCAGTGTGAAAAAAATATCCCAAGGCGGTGCTTTCAACAGCACAGAGAGTCCGGTCCCTTGAGTATCCCCTTGGTTAATCTTCACAACAACCCAAGGAATGGAGTTCTTATTATGATTCCCATTTTCCTGATGGGAAAATGATCCACACCATTTGAAGGGTGATCCAACAACACCACACCACAAGTTCAAGACAAAGCCAGGACTTGAAGGCAGGCCCTTGGTTTCCCCTCCAATGCGCCATCATCCACTGCCGAGCGGAGCAGAGCTCTGCCAGGGTGCAAAGGCTGCCCTAGCACCAGGGTGTGAGATGAGCCATAGAAAGACGTCGTGCGATGCGGATGCCTGTGCTGTCTCCCAGCCCACATCTCCTGAGGTCTTATGGTATAGAAAGAGAAACAAGAGAGGGGAATAAGTAAGAACAATACAAGAGAAGAAGCAGTGCTTAAAGGAAAATAATTTTCTTAATGCACAGAGAAAGAGCAGGCAGAGACAGGAGAGAAGGAGCTGGAAGGAAGTGGAGTTCTTCCTCAGTGGCATCTGGCAAAGGATGGCTTATCAGTCAGCCTAACAAGGAATGCACCCTTTGGGACTGAGATGTTTTCCTTCGGTTCATGCCACATCAGTCATGCCTTGAGTCACTCTCCTCACTATCTTAGAGAGGAGCCTAATTATTGGGTTTCCATCTGTGACTTTCTCATGCACCTCATCCTCTCCTCGCCCACTGCCCCCGCCCCACCACACACTGACACCAGCCAAAGTTTTCTCAGCTTTCAACCTGACCTTGGCCCCAGACAGAGTTCAGGGATACACTTTTCCAGCTCTGCTCAACTCAAGATCTCCTCTCCCTGGTGACTGCCACTAGAGATCCACCTTTTCTCACCTGCCCAGGCCTCCTGGACAAATCCTATCAACCAGTTGGACAACCCATGGAATAAAGGGCAATTCGAATGGGGAGGGTGGGTCTTACATCTCTGTATGTCCTCAAGTCTAGCACCTTCGCGCCCCCCCCCCCCACTGAGCAAGCCTCTTGGTTGAGGCCTCCAGGTTCCCCCCAGTGTTTCCATGGATTTCCCTTAATTGGGGAGATTTTCTGTGATGACCAGTCTGGCTAGAAGACAGCAGACAGCTTTTAATGCTCTGCTTTAAAGATTATGGGTGTTCGATGGGAGAACACAACATTTACACAGAAAGTTCTCTCTGGAGCAGTGATTCTCAACTAAGGACAATTTGCCTGCCCTCTCTTGAACCCCACAGACAGGGGGAAATGTCTAGATGGGTGTCTAGTTGACATCACAGAGTAAAGATGGTGCACCTGATACCCAGTAAGGAGAGGTCCCCAAAGAGTGCTAAGTCCCCTCCATGGCTCAGGACAGTCCCCACAATCGAAAAACAGGCCGTCCCCGTAGTTAATCGAGTCAGCGTTGAGAAGCACTCCATGAGACTCACTCACATGCAGCAGCCCCATAAACAAAGAGCACTAAAGAGAGCAGCTAGTGCTATGAGAAATTAACCCTTTTCTACTACCCAGTAAAAAGGGAAGATTTACAGCTGGGAGCAGTAGCGGTCTTTATTGCATAGTCTCTGAAAGCACTGTAAAAATCTTAGTTCCACTATAAGCAACCAGCAGATTCTCTAGCCCACTGCCGCGCCCCCTGCTTGACACAATAATGCTATGTCTTCAACTGCAGCCCTTCTTGTTTCAGCTTTAGGACTTGTATCACATTCACAAAACATCTATATTTTGCTACCAAATTTTTATAGATTTATTTTTTTTCTTAAATGTATTCCTAAAGAAAAAGTGACACTGCTGGTCCTATGGGGAAGCCAGTATTCCTTGCCATCCAAAGAAGGTAATAGCAAGCATTAGTGCAATTAAGTCAAAGCAATTGGACATCCCCTTAGAGGGTCACAAGGAAGAGACAGACAGGGTATATAGTATGGCACCCATGAAACCTACAACTTCCCTATAACTAGAGTCTAGTTCTCTAATGCTTTCTCCCCACCCACCCACCACTATCATGACCCCAATTCTACAGTACAAACCCTGCTAGACCTGAGACGTACTCTGCTACAGATAAGAGCTCCGAACACAGGGAACCCAGGACAGATAAACCCCTCAGGACAAATAATAAGAGTAGTGTTACCAGGAGGGGAAAGGGAAAGTGAGGGGAGAAGGGGTGGGGGAGTGGTCTCGATGATCTACATAGAACCCTTTCCCAGGGAGAGCGACAACAGAAAAGTGGATGGAGACATCGGTCAATGTGAAACATAAAAAATAATAATCTATAAATTGTCAAGGGTTCATGGGGGAAATATAGGGGGGAATGAGAAGCTGATACCAAGGGCTCAAACAGAAAGAAAATGTTCTGAAAATGGTGATGACAAAAAAAGGTACAAATGTGCTTGACACAATGGATGGATGGATGGATGGATGGATTGTGCTAAGAGCTGCACAAGTCTCCAATAAAATGATTTTTAAAAAAATAATCTCTGTCTTGCTCTCCTAATGACTATTACTTGCCCAAGTCTGCAGTGCTAAAGAGTAAGGTAAGTAGGTGGTAGCGAGGTAGGTCAGTGACACACCAGCACCAAACAGACACCCACCTTGACTGAACGAGAGAAACTGAAATGGAAATGACTCTGTGGCTCAGGCTCAGTTACTGAGGTACTCCTATGGGAACCCTCTGAAAAACCTCACTACCCTGGAGTCCATTTCAACTAGTAGGCAGCCTTACAGTACAGAAGAGGACAGCCCCTGGAGAGAAACTATGAGTTTGGAAAGCCTTACCTTTTTTCCCTTGGAGTGACTGGTGGTTTCAGACTGCTGACCTTATGGTTAGCAGACCAATGCATTGCCCAGCACACCACCAGGGCTCCCAATGGGAAACTTACTGCCCTGAAACTGCATTAAGTTTGGTGCCCGTGACCCGCATCTCCAAGTCCTAATATGTTCCATGTACTAGGTGTGTGGTTCTGGGAAAATATCCCAGAAACATCCGAAAATCCTTCACCAGTGTCTGGCTCAGCCTGGCAATCTCCGTGATCTCAGAGGTCGGTCTCATCATCGTCTTAGTCTCAGAGTCCTCCCTGGGTCCAGGGGTGGCCACCTGCTGGCCCGCAAAGTCTACGTGGCTGTAGGGGCCTGGGCGCAGGGGGCTTGGGGGAGCCACACTCCTCTGAGGAGGACTGTAATCAGAGCCCTGCTGCCGGCGACGCGCATTAGAGGAAGGGGACCAGGCGCTGCCGGGGTGGGCTCTGCTGATATTTTGAAATATCCTTCCTGCGCTTCAACTTTTTCCTGAGTAAAAGTAGTTATCAGCTACCTTCCATAGCTCTGAGAATCAAATGATGGCATGTAAGTAAATGTAATTTATAAATGCACTAAGAAATTATTAGCATTGAAAATTGTATAGAGCAGTAGTATAGGACTTTGGTGGTCAGACTTCCTCCACTTAAACCCCATTCCACCATTACTAGCTCTTTGAACTTGCCTCTGTTGCCCTATCAAAAAATGAGTATGATAACATGGCTTATCTTATAAAATTGTCATGAAACTAACATTATGCAAGACCAGACCAAGAGAAACGAAGTATTTAAGAACTGTCATGAGGAAGAAATCCTCAAAAATCAGTTACCTTTTCTCTGCATCAGATTTTTTTTTTAATTAGAGTAAAAAATCCTGACAATCCTAAAGGGTTAGCATCAGGGTACAATAAGGGCCAGGCATCAGGGAGTAAGTGGAAATTGCCTGGATACAAGAATTTCTAGTGTTTGGTGGAAAACTACATTTTTCTCAGACTGGAGTAAGAAGTTCTTTCTCTGACTTAAATGGCCTCCTAGTAATCTGGATACAAAGACCACTGTCCATCTCCTGTGAGGTCAGTTTCTTTCCCAGGAGACTGAGCTGGGAAGTCTAGGACTCAGTGAGACCCAGTGTTGGATTTCAGAAAAACTGGAGCCCGAAACTTGCCCTTGCCCTGATCCTAGTATAGAAAGAGGGACTCTGGCTGAGCCCCGGTGGCGTAGTGGTTGTGCGCGGGACTGCGGCCCCCTGGGACGGAGATTCAATTCCAGCAGTGGGGCTGGGCCTCCTACTCCCACCACCGAGAGCAGTGATGCCCCCCCCCCCAAAAAAAAAAAAAAAGAAGAGGAAAGAGGGACTCTCTAAGGTCTTCTGTGGTCTTGGTTAATTAACATGTGTAGTTCTGGTCACAGCAAGTATGTGAATGAGCATGTGGATGTGTCCAAAAGAGAGCACAGCTCCAGCCTGGCCTAACAGTCATTTATGGTGTGAAAATGGAAGCAAAGGCTTCTGAGCACAGCTTCCTGCCTGCTGTGGGGCTCAATGATGGTTTCCCCAGCAGGGTACAACTGCCTTCTGATTGTCTCACCTCTACACAGGCCTCCCCAGGGAGTGCACAAGTCCACTTGACTGTGAATGGCATTAGACTGAGATGCCATATCACTTCTCTGGAAGGGAGGAGAATAATCATATACAAACATCACTTCCAATTTAGGGGCATTAACAAAGACTAAACCATTCCCTGTTTTTCCTTATTGTAGGGAGCATCCTGATAAGACCAGGACTGGCTTTGGCAGTGAGAGTCTTCTACTTCGAGGCTGTACCATCAGAAACACCGAGATGGCCATTGGCATTGTCATCTATGCAGGTCACTGTCCCTGAACAATTTCTCTTGCCCGTTTCCTTTATTGTATCTCCTCCACTCTTGACTCCTACCCTGCCTCTAAGTGCTTCTTCATTTGCTCAGAAAGACCTCACTGCAGCTCCACTGGGTAAGCACGACGTTCTTCCCATATCTCAGCTTAACAAACCGAGTTCTGGCAGTCATAGGGGCTCACCCAATCCACTGGAGATTTAATCAGATTCTCCATTAATATTGCTCCTCTGAACAAAATGAGGAGAGGGATCTATATTCACTCGTCTCTTCTGGTTTTGTGACACTAACTAAAAGCAAGATGGAAGTTACCTTCTTGAACCTGAAGACTTAACGTCACCAAACCTAGCTCCTCCTGTAACCTCAACGCCCTCAATTTGTACAATAAGAGTATTTGTACCTGCTTTACAGAGCACTGGTGAAAACTGAGTAAAGAACCTAGCATTCTGTCTAAAAAAGTGAGAGCTCGATGAATTTTCATTGTTGTTTATGTACTTAGGTTTGTATTGTCATTATTAACTTTATGACTCAAGAGCTAATAGTTCACTTCTCTTACCTACTTTGAGCTTGCTTTCTGCTGGAAAAAAGATGACAGTAGCACCTCTTACTGAAGTATAAAGTCTTTGAGAAGAGTCTATGGCTTCTGTATTCCTAATACCTATTTCTCAGGGCTCCATACATAATTGTACTTAGTGAATAGCTACTTCTAAGTCAATAACTGAGTGATTCCTCCTGGCTCAAGAACAGTCTCCTGGGAGTGCCTACCTTTGGTGAACACATTTCTCCAGGTCTTAAGACCCTTGGGATATCTCCTTAGTATTTTTGTTTGTTTAATTTGGGTTGATTTGTTTGGGTCTTAATAGAACTCCATTTTTATAGGCATATGTGAGCATTTAAACACCCATCTCCTCCAAAGTCCACTTTTAGGGGTTATCAAAAAGAAGGCATCATTGATGCTTTCTTATAATGTCACAATCTAGTTTACCTTCCCTAAATTGGAGAAGAGTAGTATTTGGCAGTTCAGATAACCCTTTTAGCAAGGGCTTCGGTACCAAGTTTGCTATCATCTGATCTACTACTACTCACTTCCATTGAGCCAATACCCATTCATAGCGACCCTATAGGACCCCTGTGGGTGTCTGAGAGCAGGAAGCCCCATCTTTATCCCAGTACCATCTGATAGACCTACTGAAAATTTGAAATCTAAAAAAAAAAAGTATGCTTAGTGCTTTGCTTGTCTGCCTCAATAGAAACACAGAAGAAACTTTGAGCAAGGGATAGATCTGAAGGGACAGATTTGGAGATAAGATTCTCTAAGGCTATCTGAGTCAAGCTGGCTGGTGTGGAAATCCACTCTCTTGATACGTATTCCAGAGCAGGTTGGCTACACTTTAAACACAAAAGGTAGTAACAGCTCATACCTCAGAAGATTATAAAATTCAAATGAGGTTGTGAAAAGGGGCTTCTCACAATGTCTGGCGTATTCAAAATGTGAGTCAAATAGTAGGGGTCATTTTCTGTAGTATTACCAGCAGCTGGGTTCTCAATCACTGTGTTCTTGGCATTTGGGGCTGGATGACTATTGGCTGTGAAAGGTGGCCCTTTAGGGATTTTAGCAGCACCTCTGGTCTCTCAACCCACTGGGTGTCAATTGCAACTCTCCCTTTCCCCAGCTGTGTCAACCAATAGATTCTTGAGATAGCGCAGCATTCCCTGGGGGCAGGAGGTTAAATCCCTGATAGTTGAGAATGACTCATCTACAGTTACCAATGAAGGAAAAATGAGAGCCTCGGAGTCAGAGGTCCAGAAAGACCAGAGCGAGCTTTCCAGAAGGAAAACATCCAGTGTGCACCTATGTGCCCGTCCCACCTGTCATTTTGAGGCTCTAAAACCATCTTTAGAATGTGCAAGTTGACATTCATTGAGCCCCTACTCTGTAGTAGCAGAAACTATTGTAGATGCTTTCCATAGATGGTTCACTTTCTCCCAATACACACACAGTCGTTACTACCACTGGCCCATTGCAGAGGAGGATATTGAGGTACAAAGAAACCTTAGTTGATGGAGATGATGTCCCTCTAGGCCGAGGTCAAGAATCTGCTTCATCAGACTGTGTCAGACTCTAGAACCACGTTCTACACACTGCAGCACCTCTGACCATGGTACCACACTGCTGCCTCTGAGAACCAACTCAGAGTCCCACAGAGACATTCAAAAAATGGGGAGCGAGTGAGCCAAAGGATAACCTCACTGGCCTTTCTGTGGGGTCAGCCTGAGGCAGTCGGCTCAGGCCACGGCCCAGGAGCGCTGGCTAGAGAACCCACGGTGCCCCAGGAAGCCTGCAGAACTGCAGCAGCTTGACTCTAATTTAATAAGCCTGGAGTTGGCTCACTCCTACTGTTTTGTTGCCACTTTAAATCCACAAAGCAACCGGCTAAACAGCACTAAAGCCATCCGCTGCTGGAGCTGATGTATTGGTTTTCTCTAATTTTGCACAGAAAAATATGTGACTGGCATTTTGTAATTCGACTCCTGAGGAGACGGCACAGTAGTTAAAATTCAGCAGTCCCAGAGGACAGACTCTGACTGAAGAGAGTCGCAGTTTGGCTCTGAGCTCTTGGCTGTGTGACCTTGGGTGAGAGGCTTACCATCTCTAAGCCTGCCCTTCCTCACCTCTGAAATAGTGCTGAAAGCAGCATCCACCTCACAGGGCTTTGGTGAGAATGCTGAAGACCATTCATTAGAAGGCTTCTTGGTTGATACTGTTGTTTATTCCCTACAATGGTGTGCTCACTGTTCTCCCCTCCTCCCTGAACTTTGACACTTGATATGACTTCTAAGTATCTATTCATGAGTTCAGGAGTCCTGGTCCTCTGGTGGATTCCATGTTGGACTACTAACCCAACAGTTAGTGATTTCAAACCACCAGCTGCTCGAGGGGAGAAAGATGAGGCTTTCTGCTCCATACAGACTTGACCTTGGAAACCCCTGGGGGCAGTTCTACTCTACCCTAGAACGTCTCTACGAAGCAGAATTGACTTGATGGCAGTGAGTTTAGTTTTGATGTTCGGTTTTTGTATTCATGAACTCATTCCACAAGGGTTCCTGTTATGTCCTAAAAGAGCCCTGGTGACGTAGTGGCTTGTGTGTTGTGCTAACTGACTAACTGCAAGGTCAGCAGTTCAAGTCACCAGACGCTCGATAAAAATGAGGCTTTTGTCTGCTTTCTTTCTGTGGTCTCAGAAGACCAAAGGAGCAGTCCTGCTCTGTCCCAGATGGCTACAAGGAGTTAGAATGGGAGACGCAAAGCCCATCTGTAAATGACTGCTAGACACAGACTTGATGGGAACATAGGTACAAGTGTGCTTAGTACTAGTGAATGATGGATTGTTAGAAGATTTATAAAAGATAAAAGGATTACTTTTTTAAAGGAGCACACTATTCAGGGGAGATATGTTTACTAAATAAAGACTTGATGGCAGTGAGTTTGTTTGTTTTGTGTTTTGTTTTGTGAGATGTCCTGGTACTGCTGTTGTGTAAATGATTGCTAGCCACAAAGTTGGCAGTTCAAAACTACCAACCACAGTATGGGAAAAAGATAAGACTGTGTCCTCTCTTAAAGAAGTATAGTCTCAGAAACCCTATACGATAAGAATCAAGTTGATGTCAGTGTGTTTTGGTATCGTGTCCCAGAAGTAAAAGGTGGAAATTCCTACACTTCCAGTGGCCCTCAGAAGAAAGGCCTGGAAATCCTTTTAACACAAAAATAAACATAAGTAAAACCAGCCATTGAAATCCTAATGGAGCACAGCTCTTCTCTGTCATATGTGGGGCCACCAAGAGTTAGAATCGACTTGAGGGCAGCTGGTTATTGGTTGCCATGGTCTCAGCACTGTGACACCTGCAGAAAGGTACTCAGGCCCAGCTTGTGGTCTAGTAGCCAGGGACCATGACACATGACTGAGGGGGAAAAGTCAGAGGTCTCTGAGGGCTCCTGACAAGGGTACCTACCTAGTTGAAGGCATCATGGAAGTGACATTTTAGAAAAAAACGTGATATTTAGATAAGACCCCCAGGACAAGAACATTCCAGCCCAACTAAGAAGGAAAGGAAGAATATTCTAGGCAAAGGAGCCAGAGTGAATTGCAAGCTGGGGACCAAACTTTGCGGCTCACAAGGAGTTCAGGTGGTGTAATGGTTAAGTGTTCACCTGTTAATCGGAAGTTCGGCAGTTCAAACGAGGGAGAAAGATGTATAGATCTTCCATAAATAGCATAGCTTTGGAAACCTTATGGATCTGTTCTCCTCTGTCTTACTGGGGTGCTATGCATCAGAATAGACTGGATGACAATGGGTTTGAGTGTGTAGGTCACAGGGCACTAAACAACAACAACAAAAACTCATTCCCTATGATGACCCACTGATTGTGTGAGGTACCGTGTAACTGCCCCTGCATGTATCCAAGACCGTATGTAACTCTTCGCAGGAATAGAAAGCAAACTCTCTCCTGAGGAACCACTGGGGGTTTCAAACTACACACCTTGCAGTTAGCAGCTCAAATTCATAACCATGATCCACCAGAGATCCTCACACGTCACTCACGCACTGCTCAAGAGACAGTCCTGGTGTGACATAGAGTTTGGGGTGCTCTTGCCCATTTCTGTAAGAGTGCCATATAATTTTTATTGAAGGACTAAAGAGATGGCAGCATTTCAAAATGTTGATCTTTTTTACATCTGAAGATTTTTAGCTTTCAAAGAGGAGGGGAGCAGCATTCTAGAGGAGGGCTGAGGTTTTTTTCCCAAGAATCGCAGCAAATGATCATGGAAATTGTTTAAGGAGCGCGTGGGACTGTTAGAGCTGAGGTGTCATTGAGGGGTTCTCAAAGACCATCTGAGGAATAGAGCATTGGACTTGACAGAGGAACATATGTTAGATGGTAAGTCAATTACATTTTGATAATGATGTAACTATGATCCTATTAACATAGTATAATTATTACAATAAAAATTAATTATAGGTTGAAAAAAAGAGAGGAAGAATCCAGCCTAAGCTGACAGACAGTGTTCCTGAGAGAAGTGGAATTCTTATCAGAGACCTTAATGGTTGCGACAGACCAGGCTGGCAACTCTTAGGAATGAAAGCAGTCTGGTTACTGAGCATTGTCAACAAACCTGATTTCTGAGATCCCACTGCCATCCTAAGACAGTCTAGTAGTTCTTAGCAGGGAGCCGAGAGCCTGCCTGTTTCATCCTGGTTCTGCCACCACCAGTTGAATTACTTCTCTCTTCTTGTGTCTTCATCTCTAAAGCATAAAAAATAATAGTCCCTTCCTCTTAAGATTGTGTTCACATATCAGCCCATGTCATCATGAGGTATCAACAGGAACAGGTATCAAACGATACAAGACAAATAATTATATTGATATGAAAGAGTGGGGTTAGAGTGGAGACTCAAAGCCCATCTGTAGATGATTGGGCAAACCCCAACAGAGGGGCTGCAAGGAAGGGACAATTCAACCAGAGTGCAGTATAACACCAACAAACACACATCATTCCCCTAGTTTCTGAATTCTCACCCCTCACCCACCATTACCATGACCCAGTTCTACCTTACAAATCTGTTAGACCTGAGTATGTACATTGGTACAGATAATAACTCTCAACACTTGGAATTCAGGACAGATAAAGCTCTAAGGAACAGTCGTGGGTGTATCAATACCATGAGGGTAGGGCAGGGAGAAAAGGAGAACCTATCACAAGGTTGGATATATAGTCCTCTCCCCTCCAGTGAAGCAAATAACAGAAAGGTGGGTGAAGAGAGACAATGGACAGTTTAAGACATGAAATAACAATGATAACATATAATTAGTTAAGGATTCATGAAGGTTGGAGGGTGGAGGAGGGAGGGGGGGAAGAAAAACTGATATCAAGTGATCAAATAGAAAGAAATTGTTTTGGAAATGATGATGGGAACATATGTACAAGTGTGTTAATACTATTAAATGATGGATTGTTATAAGATTTATTTAAAAAACTAATAAAATGGTTATTTTTAAAGGTGCATACTATTCAAGGGAGATATATTTACTAAATAAGCTAAACTATTTTTTAATTTAAGAAACAGCTCAGCGATAGTTCTGGCTTAAGCCTTAAAGATGATCTCAGGACAAGAGTGTCTGGTGTTCATCCAGCTTCAGTGACTCCAGAATGTCTAGGTTATGTGAGAATATTAAATTTTGTTCTACTTTTACCCTTTAGATAGAATTCTTCTAAAGGGTATTAAGTCCACAGCCTAATTTTAAAGTTATTGTGATTTTTGTATTTCTGTTTGGCAACAAAATTACTGTATCTAAACTGTGTTGCTATGAAAATTAAATGGAACAATCTACTTAAAAAGAGATTATGTGCACCTTAAAGTAGACAACATATGTAAAACTCTAATAACATCCAAACCAAAGCGAACTCATTGTCCTCGAGTTGATTCTGACTCACAGCAACCCAACAGGACAAACTAGAACTGCCCCTGTGACTGTGTGAGGCTGTGAGTCATGATGGGAGCAGACAACTCATCTTGCTTTAAAACAGCAGCTGGAGGGGATGAACTCATGCTTAGCAGCCCGTCCCATCAACAGGGTTCCTTAAAGCTCTAAACGCAAAGAACGGTCTCTTCTGATAACGCATTCGACACTTTAAAGAGATCTTGTGAATGTTTGACTTCTTGACTGTTGCTTCCATGAGCTTTGATTGTGGATCCAAGCAAAATGGAACCCTTGCGAACTTCAATATATTCTCCATGTGTCACACTGCCGTCCGTTGGGGCAATTGTGGCATTTTTGTTTTCTTTACACTGAGTTGTAATTCCTATTGAAAGCTATCATCTTTTTTTAATTTTTTTGGGGGGGGCAGCATCACTGCCCTCTGGTATAATCTTTTTTAAAATTGAGGACTCTTACAACTATTGTTACAGTCTATGCATAGATTGTATCAGGCATGTTTGTATGCATGCAGCTTTCATTCATGTCTAAACATTTGCTTTCGATTGAACCCTGGGTATCAGCTCCTCATTTTTCCCCTTCTCTCCCCCCAACCCATATATGCCTTGGTAGATCATATATCATTATTTTCATATCTTCCCCCCCACTAATATCCCTTTGGTAGATTATAAATTATAATTTTCATATCTTACACTGACCACTTTCTTCCCTCTCCCATGTTTTCTATATTCCTCCCCCTGGAAAGGGGTGTGTGGTTATGTGCCAATAATTGGGTCGGTTCCCCTTTTCTCCCTCTGCCCCCCATCCCTACCCTTCTGGTATCACTATTCCCACTCCTGTTCCTGGATTCCGTTTGCCGTGAGCCCCCATCTCTTTTCTCTACCACTGTACATGTTCCAGTCTAGTCTGAATTGAGACTGGGGTCAAGAAGGTAGAGGGTGAGGAAACCTCAAGGAACCAGAGGGATATTGTGTGTTCCATTGATGCTTTATTGCACTCTGGTTGACCCATCCCTTCCCTGTGGCCCCTTTTTTGGGGGGCCGGGGTTATTCCATTATTTACAAATGGGCTTTGGGTCTCTGTTCTGCCACACCTGCCACCACCCCCCAAGCCTCCTGTTCTCAACAATATTTTTTGTTTGTTTGTTTGTTTGTCATGTCTCTTCTGATGCCTATTACCCAGTCCCGATGACTTCTTATGTTCTCACTGGCAGTGTGTTTCTTCCTTGTGGACTTGTTGCTTCACTGTTGAATGGTGGTTTGTGTAACTTCAAGTCTTTAAGACCCCAGATGCTGTATCTTTTAATAGTTGGGCACCATCTGCCTTTTTCGCCACATTTGTTTTATCTTCAGCAATTGTGTCAGGAGGGCGAGCATCTCAGAATGCCAATTTGTCAGAACAAAGTGTTCCTATATTGAGAGATGGTATGAGCAGAGACCCAAAGTCTGTCCACTACCTCAGTGTATTGCCATATAAATATATGTACATTGGCCAACACCTCTATTTTTGTGCATTAATGTACTTACATATGTACACATCTATGTTTATACATCATTACTTTGCATCCTAGTTCCTTCCTCTATTTCCTTTTACCTTCCTCCTGCCCCACCATCACTTTCCCCCTATTTTTACCTCTTAGTTAGTTTGCTCTTGCCCCGACATCCCCAGTATCTCTATCTCCTCCTTGTTGTTGACTCTAATTCCCTAGTTGTTCCCCTATCTATGACACTGCCTGCTTCCCATATCCTTCCCCCCCACCCTTATCCCCAAATCCCCCCAAGACTATTGATCCCCCTGCATTCTCTTTGGGATTGCTTCCCGTGCCTCTCTTACATAAATAGGCAAACCAATTATGACATAGACCAAACCAAAAGAAAACAAAAGATTTAAAGAAGAAAAGAGAAAGGAAGGAAGGAAGGAAGGAAGAAGAGATTAGGGGGGATGAGGAGGAGAAAAAATAGACATAAATCCAGGTCTGTTCACTGACCTTCATGGCGATATCGCCACTGGTTTGAGTGATCTCCCCCTCCCAGCCTGAAGTACATTTTGGGGACTCTTCGAAGCTTCATAACTTTGCTTTGCTGCAGTTGCTGATCTGATATGTTTCCTTCTTGGCTCGCCGTGCTGTGGGGGGTTCAGACCACACTATCTCCCCGCCGTGTTCCCCAGATTTGTCCTCTGTCGGAGTCTGCTCCACTAAGGAGATAACGACACAAGGTGTTGTCAGCCCCAAAGTCCCCAGTGGGTCGCAGCGCCCCCTGCAGGGTTGTCATCCCCTGGGCCTGGTGTGAGAAGGCTGTAATCTTCAGTGACTCAAGTCCGCTTAGTTTTCAGCAAGCAAAGTTGTGCCACTGCACTGTTAATGATCATTCCTCTGATCCTGATGCCAATTCCCTCACATAGTCCAGCTTCTCAGATGATTCTCATTTTCCAGTTGATGTGATTGAGAATCAGAGGGGAGATGGATCTTGCCCAAAAATTCTTGCCCTCCTGACACAATTGCTGAAGATAAAATGAGAACCAGGATTCTGATTGCCAGTCATTTTCCCTTCCTCTAGCTCCTGGTAGGCATTTTTTTTTTTAAGGAAATAAAACCCATTTCCATTGAGTCAAGTTCAACTCAAAGTGTATAGGACAGAGTGAAACTGCCCCCTTGGGTTTCCAAGGTTGAAGTAGATTATGATCTCTCTCCTTTCTCTCCCAGAGCTGCTCAGCATGCACACTGAGTAAGTATGACAGGATACGACTCTGATGCATACGTTAAGTTGTTCTAGGAATTTTATGGTTTTAGGCTTAACACTTAGGCCTTTGATCCTCTTTGAGTTTGCTTTTGTGTACGATGTGAAGTAAGGAACTTTTTTCATTTTTCTGAAAGTGTATATACAGTTTTACCAGCATTAGTTATTGAAGAGATTGTTTCTGTCCCACTGAATAGACTGATGCCAACTCAAAAATCTGTTGTCCATCGATGACTGGCTTTGGTTCTGAGTTTTCGACTCTGTTCCACTTATCTATGTGTCTATTGTTAAATCCATACCAGGGTGTTTTGATTACAGGGTAACTGCATAAGACGATTTGATATCTCAGAGTGTGAGACCCCTGTTATGTTTTGTTTCCTTCACTCTTGTTTTGGTTCTTCAGGGCAGGACCTTCTTGTTTTTTAAAGGAGCTGTGATGGATACAGTGATTGGTTCCCAACAGAACAGTTTGTGGTTCAAACTCACCAGGCACTCCCTAAAGATTTCAACCTCAACAAGTCAGTGAGGCAGTTTCATGCTGTCCTACAGCATCACTAGAAGGTGAAATTGACTCAAATGCTTTGACTTTCTTTAAAGTGCCTACTATGTAATGGAAGAAAGAAACATAGATTAGAAATCAGAACCCTGGTTCTCTGCTTTGCCTCTGGTATTAATTTATTGTTTTCACTTTGGGCAAGATCCACCACCTCTCTGATTCTTCATTGCACCAACTGGAAAATGAGGTGACTATGTGAGATCTGTAGTTTTTTAACTTTGCTGTTCTGACTTTGAACAATATTTCATACAGAAGTTCAATATCGTAGGGGAGCTACTTGGGCCTATTATTGAGGGTGAAGCACAACTGTTCCATCGAGCTCATGGAAAAAGTTCTGTCTGACATATGGAGATGATCCATAAATATCTGCTGACAAACTCGGTGAGCCTCTAGAGCTATTCTCAGCCAGCTCCCTGAGGCAGGATAAGTTCTGGTTAAACAACAGTTCTCGTTAGAGCCTCATTTTCAGGATAAGTCTCAGTGAAAAGAGCCAAAGGTCCATTCCAGACCAAGGGCAGACAGGAACTAATGTCTCTGTTTTCTTCTAAAGGTCATGAGACAAAAGCCATGCTGAACAACAGTGGTCCACGGTACAAGCGCAGCAAGATCGAGCGGCGCATGAACACAGACATCTTCTTCTGCATCGGGCTGCTCTTCCTGATGTGCCTCCTTGGGGCAATAGGTATGGGATGGTCAGAAAGATCAACTCAGTAGCCTTCTGTTTCTAAGCGAAAGTAGCTTCACTTATCTGAGTCTGTCTCATTCTCTGTAAAATAGGAGTAATAAATAAACCTGTCCAGGTTGATGAGATGCTAAGGAGATAAAATGCAAGTGACAATCTCTTAACCAGATTAGGTGCTATTTAAATATCAGGAGTTCGCATACTGAGATTTGTTCAAGAAATACTGACCTAGCTCATTCATTCTGTTAGTATGGGAGGATAGCACAATAAATCGATCACAGATTTGGCCCTTAACGAACTCAAAATCTAGAAGTAGACCAAGTGCGGAAGGCGATCAGGACCAATAAGACAATCTGCTGCCCCCACCGAAAGCTACCCACAGGAGCTGCATTCATTGCCAGTGGCTGCTGTCAAATGACCACAAACAGTGCTTTAAAACAACACCAAGCTCTTCTCTTACAGTGCAAGAAGTTACAGGTCCATAATCAGATTCTTTGGAAGCCTTTATTATCCAAGACTACCAAAACAGAAATATCACTAGTGGGTGGATTTATAAAACAGCATTTTAGTTTCTCAAAGTTCTGAAAGCTACCAGGAACCCTGGCGGCATAGTGGGTTACACATCGGGCTGTTAACCCCAAGGTCAACAATTGGAAACTTCCATCTGGTCAGAGGGAGAAAGATGAGGCCTTCTATTCTCAGAAGGATTTAAAGTCTCAGAAGGCAGGTCTACTCTGTCCTGTAGGGTAGCTTTGACCTGGAATTTATCTGAAAGCAGTGATTTTGTTGTTGTTTTGTTTGTGTGTCTGTGTGTTTTTCTTTTGTTTTCTGAAGACAAAATGTCCCAATCAGAGTCTTGGTTCTGTCAATTTTTTCTGTGAGCCTCTCTCCTTGTTCTGGTGTCTGCCAGAGACACGACATCACTCTGCTGGTAGAAGATCTTCAAATAGCATTTGTCCACTTCTATGTCTCTCTCTGTCTGTTCTGTTCCCTTTATAGCTCAAAAGAGGTTAGGTCTAGGGCTCATCCTGTACTATCATGACTTCATTAGCCTAATAAAAGAAAGCTCTTATGTCCAAAGAGGATTATATTTATAGGTACATAAGTTAGGACTTCAAAACATAGTCAGGAAAGATGCCATTTAATCCATATCACACTGGGCTAATATCAAAGTTGTCAGCAGGAGGGGTTCCTTCTAAAGGTTGTGAGGAGAAGGTTCTGTTTCTCTTTCGTTTCTAATTTTAGCAGCTGCCTGTGTAAGTCCCTGCTGGCTTGGTGGTTACAAGTTGTGCTGCTAATCTCGCGATCAGCAGTTTGACATCACTAGCTAGGCATTCTACCCCCGTAAAGAGTGACAGCATTGGAAACCCAGAGGGGCGCTTCGACTCTGTCCTAGAAGGTCACCAGGAGTCAGCATTCACTTGATGGGAGTAAGAGCCTGTATTCCTTGGCTCGGGGGTGCTCAATACGTCGATCACAATCTACTAGCTCTTTGTAAATATGGTGTGGGTCAATCGCATGGCATTAAAAAAAATAGACATTAACCTATCATCATTTCCATCAGTATGTCAAACGTCTGTACAAACAACTGCACTAAGTACAAAAAAACTGACAAACTAAGTGGTCGCCAATTTTTAGACCTTGGGGTTTTTTTTCTTTAATGTAAGAAAGGGTACTAAAATGTGTAGGGGAACTGGACCAAGTAGAAGACAAAAACATATCACTTTCATACGGAATCGAGATTTTGACACTACAAACCAACATTCAGCTGAAGTCCAGAGTGCATGAACAGTTCTGGAACTTACTTGCACAGGGAAAGTACCAAACATGAGAAAACGTGCTATTTCCTTGACTACATTATTCAGCTCTACCTACTTATGTGAGTCAGCCTTTTCCTAGATAAAGATCATTAAGTCCAAGTACTTTCCCACCATGACTGACGATCATTTGGAAGTGTGCTTGAGGCTGACTGTCAGCAGTTATTATCCAGACTATGCATCCCTGGCTCATTCCATTCAGGGCAAGTCATCAGAGTAAACTCAGGTCATGACAAAAAATGTACATGGTTAATTGTGGTATGTTGTGCAATGTGGACTCATGTGGTTTTGCAAGGTGCATAAGCATACATTGTATATATAAGGACCTTTTAATACATTTATGAATAAATGTAATAAATAAAAATAAATATATGTTTTGTATTTTTGTGATAGATCATTTTGACTTAATCATTTTATAAGTAGCTAGTATGCTGAAAAAGTGTGAGCACCCCTACCTTAGCTTGTGACCCCTTCCTCTTTCTTCAAAGCATATCACTTTAATCTCTGCTTACCTCATAACCCTCTTATCTTCAGTAATACTATATCTGCCTCTCACTTAACTTGTAGGGACCCTAGTGATTATATTGGACCCACCTGCATATTCAAGGAAAATCTCTCTCAAGACCCTTCATCACTCTTGCAAAGTTTATTTTGTCTCATAAGGTAGCATATTCGAAGGGTACAGGGATCCGGACATGAACATCTCTGAAGGCTGTTATTGAACCCATCACAAGCATTTATGGAAGCTTGGAAAAGGAAGGAGGAAAATCATCTGTGCAGAGAGGGGTGTTAGAACTAACTCCCAAATGCAGTTAGGAGTTTGCTAGAGGAGGTTAGTCACTGGGCAAGGGTAGGCACCTAGGCTAGATAAGCAGCTATGAAATCTCAAAAACCCTATACAGGGCCACTATGAATTGCAATCAACTCTCAATGACAGCGAGTTTGGGGGTTGTTGTTGTGTTCTCATAGTATAGACACAGAGAGGCCATTACTTCACACTAAACATGGTTCTCAGGGAACCTACAGAGCCCAAAAAGGAACCAGGGAAGCTAAAAAGAAAGAACTCAGGTGCTGAGTCCACGGCTCTCTGCTGCTCCAAACCAATGAGCAGCACAGGTGTTTCTGTCTTGATTTGCATTAGTCAGGAGTCTTATCCATCATTATTTTGAGAAGGATAGTATGTAAAATGCTAAGACCTTCCTGAGACTCAGAGGGATTTTGTGTGCCACCACACACAGTCAAGATGTTCTGATTAAGTCTTGTGAGCTGCCTGGAGTTTTTAATTAATATGCTCCCCAGATGGGTCTATTAGCACACTGTGAGGGCATGGTTCATCTGGAGATGAACACCTGGAGGGGGCAGAAGCAGGTCCAGAAGTAAACAGGCCCCTTGGCTGCCTCTGTGCCCCTCAGAGATGCTGCAAGATTTGTTGCCTCGGCTTCCTTGTATGCTTTTCCGGGAAGGTCCAAGCTGGAAAAGACATTTGAGATCATCTCATCCTGTTTCTGAAAGGATGTTAATGACAAAGAAGTCATACCATGAGATAAGCTTCAGAAAAACTAGAATCAGCTTGGAAGATCTCCCCAAACAAATAAATTAATTAAGAACGTAATGGGGGACAGAACTCTAGGCCGTCTGAGAATAATACTAACAACAGTGTGTGAATTAGTGCCTCATTAAAGCATAGCACCTAAGGGTGGTCAAAGTTCTTCACTGTTATTCCTGGGTTATTGGTCACATGTCTCTATTGGCTTTGTAAATGTGGTGTTTCTTCTTAGTCTGAAATTTCTAACCACTCAGTGCTGGTTCAGATTTCAAGACTTCTGAAGACCACCTCCTACATGCAAACCTGTCATTTACCCCAAGGTCTTGTCTGGCACTGGTCCTTATTTGTGCCATGTATGCTGTCCTTAATCATTCACTCTGAAATATCAGCATCCTATTGCACCATGTGTAAGTCTCCTTTCCTCTAATGCGTGTAACAGCATTGGCCCAAGCCTACAGGTAAGAAGGATCTTCTTGCAGGACAGCATTTTCTAAGTCTTTTATTCCTCTAGATCATATCCTGGAGCTGGAAGAGGAGCAAGTACAACCTGCCAACCACTGTGCTAAGCTTATATGCACTAGGTTATTCTAGGCTCACAATAATTCTATAGGAGAAATAGGATCGCTAGTTAACAGTGGGATACTGAAATAATGGATGTTTGTTGCCCCCATTTGGCAAATAAAGTATTCAGTCTGAAGCTTGAAAAATTGTCAAGGCTTCTCATAACATTTAGCCTTTGGCATAATCTCTCTCATACAGTATGACATTCCTCTATCTATTTGTCTGTCTCCCTAACTCAGTAAGGAACTCCTTAAGGATAAAACCTCAGACTAACTCCTTCTTGACTATACTAAATGCTGGCTAAAAGGGTGAATGAATTGATGGGTGGATGGATAGAAGAATGGGTAGGGTGGACAGATGAATAAATGGATGGAAGTGTAAAAGAAGCATGGATGGATGATAGATGTGTGGTTGGATGGGAGTATTTAATCAAAGGGAAAATCTGTCAAGACATTCCTCTCATGCAATTTCTACCACACCTGAAAATAACACATGTTCCTTCCTCTTTTTCCAAATCCTCCATAATAGAATTTCATTACAATGTAAGTAATTCCCATGCTAACCTACTCTGATGGAGCAGAGGATGTTAATCAAAGGATAGAAGTGCAGGGTACATTAAGGACAACTTTAGAAATAAATGAATATGCATAAAAGGAGCCATGTTGCCTAGAATATGGATGGATTCCTCCAAAGCACACCCATTTCTAGGGATGGGACAAAGGCTGGTGGTGCATTTGCTCAGCTTTAGGAGTAATTGGAGATTCTGCCCTGGTTTTTCCTTCTTTCAGGTCACAGCCTCTGGAATGAGACCTTTAAAGAGCATCCTCCTTTCGATGTACCAGATGCCAATGGCAACTTCCTTCCACTTGCCCTTGGGGGTTTCTACATGTTCCTCACAATGATCATCCTACTACAGGTGGGAAGCCTTCCCTAATATGGGACTTCTCTTTCTACAGCTTTTCAAAATAAGGAAAAGTAAATATTGACTCCACAAGAGAACTGGCTGGACTGAGATGGGAAAATGTTTAATGCTTTCCTGTAGGTCTTTGAAAGTATTCAGATTGGGGTGATGTCAGGAATAGCCTTGCCTTTAAGGGGAATGTTTATCAGGTCTTTGTACTTAAGAATAAAGTTACAGCAGTGACTCATGTGTACCTGTCTCATTGCCAGGTACAGAACAGGTAAAAACAGTAATGGCTGGGGAACAGCAGGCAGGAAAGGAGAACAGAGAGAACTCTCAAGTCTCAAATATTGAAAGAAATACATCATAGTTAGTGTTTTGGCATTTGATAGACTGAGGAGGAAAAGAACATAACTGACCCAATTTGAGAAGCAAAAGCACAAAAATTACTCAGAAGCGAAGCAGCAGTGATAAATAGATGGAAGAAGGTACAATTTATAAAAAGAAGACTTTGGTTCTTTTGTTCATGAAGATGCAAATATGTTACACTTCTTGTAGCACTTTAGAGTATTTTGTTATGCTCTTATTGATGAACCATTTTCAAACATTAATGACATTCATTAATTAATTGGTTATTCTGTCCACTAAGGAATCTGAGTCAGATCCTATCCATCTTCTGCATCAAAAAGAAAGTCCAAGCCCATCTCTTCACTCTTTTTTCACAAAATTTATCTCCCCTGATATATATTCATATTTCCATGTTTGTTTACTGCCTCTATCTCCCTACTGGAATATGAAGTCCAGGTTCTTATTCTGTTTGCTGATATTTCTAAGATTTAGAACAACCTCTGAGAAACCCCAGTGACACGGTGTTTCCTTAAAAGGCTCAACTGCTAACCAGAAGTTCTAAACCCAGTCCCCGTACCATGGGATAACCATGTGGTGCTGTGCTTCTATAAAGATTTGGCATCTTGGAAACTTGAGGGCAGTTCTGCCCTGTCTTTTGAAAATCGCTGAGTCAGAATGGACTTGATGGCAAATGATGTGCTTTGATTTGAACAGGAGTGTGTGCATCGAGCCAGCACTCAGTAAATAGTATGTGGTCAATCAGAGGTCAACAACAGGTCTATGCGTCTGTAAAAGTGGATGGCAGAGAGATTCGAAGAGCCAGGGCCACTGGGCAGAGATGCTAATGCTCTCACACTCTCCACTGGCTCGGGAATTAAACAGATCAATATGAGGGCCAACTTCCTACCAGGTGCTGTGTTACTCCCTAGTTGAAAAAGTCATATCTCTTTTGCAGGTTTCTTTAAGGATTTCAAATGTTTCCAAGGGAGATATAAAGTCACTGACCTGTGACTGTTGCGAAAAAGTCTACTGTAGTTACCATTCAATCCCTGTCCTGACCACTGCTCAGTGGTCAGAGCCCAGCCTGGTTTCTGACCTGGTGGGGGTTGATCTCCTCACAGGTGCTGATCCCTATCTCCCTGTACGTGTCCATTGAGCTGGTGAAGCTGGGGCAGGTCTTCTTCCTGCACAATGACCTGGACCTGTACGACGAAGAGACTGATGTGCCCATGCAGTGTCGAGCCCTGAATATCACCGAGGACCTGGGCCAGATCCAGTACATCTTCTCTGACAAGACGGGGACCCTGACTGAGAACAAGATGGTGTTTCGGAGATGCACCATCATGGGCAGCGAGTTTTCTCACCAAGAAAATGGTAGGCAGCCTCCCAAGGGCCACTATCCCTCTTTCTAAAAGGAAGCATCCTGCTTTCCTCAGAGAACAAAGGGGAAAAGATCCTGCCCTGGCTTCGACAGATGCTTGTGGCATTTGAGCAAGTTACTGTCTCTGTATGCCTTTTTTGCCAACACTAAGCTTGTTCTTATTACAGCTAAACTTTGATTATTCCTGCCAGCGCTAGGTCAAATCCTGTACAGAACTCTTCCAGTGGGTCTGTTTTCTGGTGTGATTTGCAAACAAGATGGTTTTCATCCATCAAGATTGCATTGAGGATATGAGCTGTTGTGTTTCAGTCACACTACCAAGGTTGAAGAATTTCTCATATTGGTTTATCTAAGATATCAGGACAAAGTCTAGGTTAATGGTTAGATTTGACACACCCAGGAAATGTTTTCCATGCTAACGGAGTCCTTGGGTTTTCGTGAGGCAAATCTGCAACTTAGCAGATACAGCTATAAAATGGCTAACTGCCTTGGACTGCCATCTTGCATCGATGGAAAGTGGCCTACAAAGTCACCCTGCTTCCCTCAGAAGCACCTCCACATACTTGCTAACTAACAGAAGAAACTCTCCAGGGAGGAGCATCCACCCTTCAGAGGGGAAAGATGGAGAATGGGGGAGAAGGAGGTATCAGAGGCATCCCTGCCATTCTGCTATGGTGGTGGTTAACCATTTACTTGGCAGCTTCTCTTTTTCAAAAATAACTGCAGTATTAATGATAATATCATTACAAGTACTTGAAATGTGCTTGCACTTTAACACATATATCCTTAGATCTCCACAACAATATTTTCTTTGCTGAAGTATTTTTAAAGCCCTAATAGAAAAACAACAGACACAAGTTAGTCAAAGATCAAAGCCATATAAATAGTAGACAGTAGAGCCAGGGTTTGAACCTTTGGGAGTTAGGTTTACCCAGTTGGTGCAGTCACAATAGCCTGAGTGTCAGTTTTTCTGTACAGTACATGTCCTTCACAGATTCATATTCCAACTCACAAAGCCCAGAATCTTCTATACGTGACTCAGCCAAGGTAGGGCTAGAGCAATAACAAGATTCCTTTTTTACAGCCAAACGACTGGAGACCCCAAAGGAACTGGACTCGGACAGTGAAGAGTGGCCCAAATACCAGTACCTCTCCTTTCCCCCCAAATGGGCACAGGGTCCAGCAACAGTGAGAAGCCAAAGACGTGTCCAGCCTCTGAGAAGGTGCCAAAGTGCCCGAGTACCCATCCAGGGCCACTCCCAGCAAGGGTCCATGGGGTACGGTGAGAGCTCACAGCCTCCGGTGGCTTTCAGTAGCTCCATCGTAAGTCCTTGCTTTTTTCTTTTGAATTGTGAGTGCCCAATTGTGTAGAGAGTTGGAAGAAGGCTCTGGAGCTGGGGGGGGGGGGGGGGAATTGTCTATACAAGTCTTTAAAGGCTTAGTCCCCTAAGTGTTCTTAAGCACGTAAACATCTTTTTCATTTAAAATGTGACTGTTGTTTATAAATAAGGAGATTTCATATAAAATACAAATTACTTGGCTTTTCTCTTTGTGCTAGTCCAGGTAGATTAGAGAAACAAATCACAGAAACTCCTATGTGTATAAGACAGCGTTTTATATAAAAAGTAAATGTAAATTAAGCAAATATCCCAACCTAGTCCAGTCTGAGCCCATGTGTCTAATATTATCCCATAGCTAATAATATAGGCAGCAATCCATAAAGAAGTCTTCAGACTCATAAAACAAATGCAATGACACTGAATGCAAAGCTATTACAGGCCATGGGGTAGAAAGTCTTTGGCTCCTGTGGTGGTGGAAACATCTCAGCACTGGCAGGGATCTCTATGTGGCTTCTCCAGCTCAGGGCACTAGCACAGTCCCATGTGTGGTATCAGTGGTGTGTCTTTCAGGGAGTGAGATAGCTGAGTGTGTGTCTCCTGCCTCCAGAAAGAAAAGCAGCAGTTTGCAGAAGTCTCAGAAGGCCATGCCCACACAGAGGTCTCATTGGTTATCTCTGGATTGACAGGCTAGATTTCACCCCTACATTCTTAATCCTCAAACTGATACCATATTATGTAATTGCCACACTATTTAATGCAAGTTGGGACTGGGTTTCCCAACTATGAGAAGAAGAAATGCGATGACTCCCCATGTTCTGACTTAATGTAACTTTGGGTGAAGACAAAGTTGAGTTCATGCACATACATTGATGCCCAAACATTAGTGGGTTAGGATGGATTGTCTAGAAATATCAAGTGATACTTCTCTGCGTACAGGAAAGAACTTTATATCAAGAGCTTTATATTTTGATAACTTTACATCAGAAGACACCTAGACTAGGTCAATTCAAGTCCATCGATGAGGCTATGCTGGTCTTCCTCGGACTCAGAGCTGCAAGCCAATGACTCTGAAAGGCAAAGCTGGAAACCGGGATATCACCAGCTGGCCGGTCCAGTCTGGTGGATCCAGGGTCAGCAGAAGCATGACCAGGTACTGACAGCTCTCAGGATGGTGGGGGGCGGGGGCGCCTATGGGGCTGCCCCTGGAGGCAGACAGAATCCCGGTGAAGCCCCAGCAAGACCCCCAGTCTAGTTGACATAAAATCATCCAACTACCACAATTAACAAAGATAAAATACAGTGTGTTAGAACATATGCTTCCCATGAACCCGGAGAGAAAAGATTTGATTGCTTGTTTGTTTTATTTTCCCACATAGGACATGTATGTTTTCAGATCTTTCTCTAATTTAATTTGTCTCATCTGAATTTATTGCTTTTCCTCCCACCCCTAACCTAAATATTTGTAACCTAAGTTTAGTGAATTCTTGTCAGACATAAATTCTGAGTTTTGCAGCCCCTGTGTGTTTTGGTTCGTTTTCGTTCTAGGTCCCACAGACATCCTATGCACCTAAGAGCCTCTCCTCCAGGCAAGAAAACCAAAAATGATCAAGGTTGTTGACCTTAAGCCTATGTTAAAAAGGAGAAATGCTCCAGAGAGCTGTTTGTTGTTGTTGTTGTTGTTGTTGATTCTGTTATCTTTGTCATTGAGAACTGTGCCATTAGCCAAAAGTTTAGCACTTCAAATCCACCTAGATGCTTCTTAGAAGATCGGCCCTGTGATCTGTTTCCCAAAAGTCATCGCTTTGGAAACCTGATGGAACCATTCTACTCTGCACGCATAGTGGTGGTACCCTGAGTCAGAATAAACTCTGAGACAGCAAAAAGCAACAAATGTTCATGGATGCAGGTCACCTAGAACAACTAGGGCCACTTGTGGCTCTGAGCTGGTAGACAGACTCATGCTGGTCCTTGCTAGCTAGACAGACCTTATTCACTGTCATCGGGTCGATTCTATCTCACATCTACCCTATAGAACAGAGTAGAAGTCCCCCCCCCCCCCAACATGGGTTTCCCAAGAAGTAAAGCTTCACGGGAGCAGAAAGCCTCATCTTTCTCCCATGGAACAGCATGTGGCTGCAAAGAGCTCAGCCTGGTCTTAGCAGCCCAACATATAACCCATTCTGCCACCAGGCCTCCTGAGAGGCTTAGCAGCCCAGCCAAACCGCACTCCTGAGCAGCCAGTGTGATTCTCACAGGACCCTTGGCTGCTGGTCATTCACCTGAGATGCCTCCAAACCCTTCTTCCTGACCAGCAGTTGCAAAAGCCTTTCTCACGAAATTCATCCCGGTGCAATAAGGAAATGGCCACACAGATTAAGACCCAACTGCTGTTTCCTGAGTAAGGATGGTGGCGTTCAGAGAACTTCCTAGGGAAAGGAGCCCCGGTGGCAATTAGTTTTTAAATTACTTAGTGGTCTCTCGGAGCTGTTGAGGGAAAGTGTGCTGACTATCGAAGCAGCTCCTTGCTGACACGGCCCCCTCCACCAAGTGGCACCCAGGGCACTGCCCTCCCTGCCACTGCAAATATCTTTCTGGCGATGAGCTTCTTTGAGCTGCTGAGTACACTGCTTTGCAGTTGGATTGCTGGAAGATCCGGGGCTGTGTGGACAACAGTATCCCCGAGTAGTTGTTAGCGGGGGCATTGGGCTAAGAGTCAGGAAATGTAAAGTCTGGTTTTAGCTCTGCTTCTGCCTTGCTTGGCAACGTTAAGCACCATGTCAAGCCTCTTTCTGTCCCTTCCATCACCTGTAAAAACTGTCTTTACAATGCTCACCAGTTTGTTCTTTAAAAAAATCAAATAACCTAATGATTACACTGACCTGCAAGTGTCCTTCCAGCTATGAGTTCAGAACATTCGAGGTCAAATGTCCTAAGTTTTCATCTCAGTTACATCATTTATCCATTTGTTAGCTCCGTAGCCTTGGTCAACTCACCAAACTGGAAGCCTTTATTTTCCTGTCTTCAAAATGATGATTATTGTTCTGTTTCAAGAGTTTATTTGAAGGTATTCTTCTTAAAACCAAAAGGATTACTAATGAATATTTAAGTGTTCTTTCTAAAGGAAAGTTGGCTGCCTTGGACAAATGTTCATATATCTGATAGTATCAAAAGGAAATGAGGAATTTGATTCTTCCTCTAAACTAGTGGTTTTCTACCCTGCTTGCACACTAAATCACCCAGGGAGGGTTTCAAAATGTCCAGTGCCTGGGCCCTATTCCTTGGATTCTCATGTATTTGGTCTAAAGAAGTGAGCGTAGCATTTGTTATTTCTGATGATTCTAGAGTGCAACACAACTTGAGAGCTTCTCTAGAGAGTTAGGGAATTGGCCCTCAGTGGATACATTTAAGAAGCCCTACTGGCACAGGGGCTAAAGTGTTGGGCTGCTAACCAGAAGCTCAGCTCTTAACCATACCAAGGGAGAAAAATATGGAAATTTGCATCTGCAAAGATGCAAATGGGTCAGTTCTACTCCGTCCTATCAGGTGGCTATGAATTGGAATCGACTTGATGGTGTTGGGTTTGGGTTCAAATAGATGCATCCCACAGCTTGAGAGGCATTTCCTGAAGGGTGCCAATGTGTGCTGCTTCTAAAAGCTCAACTAGTTGCTATCAAGAGTAAAATTGGACTCCTTGATATTTTTGATTATTGGCCTTCTAGAAGTCTTTCATGGTCCTTCTGGGTGACATGAACCTCCAACCTTTCAGTGAATGTAAAACATCTATGGGTTTTTCAATGAAACCCTAGAGGGATTTTTTGGCAGTGCCATGCTGGTCTTTTGTTGGCCCACTCCCATTCCAACCACACTGTCCCATTCCTGTAAGGCTCATGGAGTTATGTCTGAGCCTGCTTCACTTCCAGCTGCCTACACCTCTACTTCCACCTGTCCACCTAGCACCTGTCAGAGCTTTAAGTCTCTTGGCCCCCACCAGTTCTTTGTCTTCCGTCAGTTAGAATTTTCTTCTTGAAATCCCAGGTGTCAAGTTAGGGCAGAGACTTCCACTACATTCAAAAGAAGCAACTTACTGGTTTCCTTGGCTCTAAAACACAACTTGACGGCCAAAAAAAAAAAAAAAACCCCAGAAACAAAGCTGGGTGGGTTTGGTTTTGTTTTTTAACTACAAAGAACAAGGAAACAACAGTAACTGGCTCCTTGTTGCTGTGATATGTGTGTCTTTAGGGCAGGAGCAGGGCTGGATTACCCAATAAGCAGAGTAAACCAGAGCCTAGTTGTTCTTCTGTACTAAACCTTGGTGAAACAGATGTAGTGAGAGACATGCAAAACTGTTCACTACAAATTAATAAGCACAAATAAGCCATATTTGCTTTGCTTGTTGAGTAATTCAGCCCTGGTCAGGGCTAACCTAAGAAAGTGATGAGTTTTCAGCCAATGCTGATAGAATTGGCAGATGACAGGTTAAATGCTTTTTCTTTCTGGTCTGTAAGCAGTCAATCTTTGAGCAGAGAGTCTTTGTTTAAAAGTGCATCTTGCAAAACGTTTCCAGTAACCATCAGGCAAAGATTATCTTCCTAGCAAAACAAAAGACGTATTTAAGTGAAATGGACCCCTCCAAAATTCACCACTACTTCTTTCTAGAGTTTATTGGCAACACGACCTTAACTTCTTCCTTCCTCCTTCCCTTCCTTGCATTCTCTTTTTCTCTTTCCTTTTTCTCCATCACTCTCAGCCTCCCTTCTTTCCTCCCCCTTTCTTTCTTTCATTAGCCAAGCACACCAAAGGGCAGCCCTGCAGCATGGAGTCTGACTCCCCAAATAGGGATCCTGAGCCCAGCAGCAGCCCGATCTGGGAGTTGGTTAGAAACACAGCTGCTCAGGCTCCACTGGACCTGCTGACTCAGACTCTGCAGCTTAGCAAGCTCCCTGGGTGACTTGTGTAGTCATTAAAGTGTGGGAGATGCTGACTTCGGGTTTAAGGGTTCAGGCTTTAGCATCAGACAAAACAGCACTGACATGACAATTATGCTATTAACTTTGTGGCCTTGTACAAGTTTCCTAACTTTAATAAGCCTCGCTTTCTTAGAATCAAAATTGGAGAATAGTAACTGTCTCCCTATTATGATGATGATTAAATGATATATGTGAAAGCAATTGACAAAATGTCTGATTTTGCTATGTTATTATAAGTGACCATCAAATAGACTTCAATTCACGGCAACTTTATGTACAGCAGAAAGAACCACCCGCCCCTCCTCCTCCATCATCCTTACAACCACGCGCATGTTTGAATCCATCACTGCACTAATTATGGCAATCCATTTCACCAAGGGCATTCCACCACTTTAGGGTGGGCTCTCTCCTTCATCATCAAATATGATTTCCTTCTCTAGGGACCGAGCCATCCTAGTAATGGATTCAGTCAGATGTCTCCTTAGAGACAAGGACGGTGAGACTTCTCCCCCCACGCTCTGCACTTTCTGTCGGGAGAAGCCAGTCCCTGAAGAAGGACAGCATACTTGGTAAAGTAGAAGGGCAGCGGAAAAGAGGAAGACTCTTGACCCATCAATCACAAGTGGCAGCATCAGTGGGCTCCAACATCAAAGCAATTGTGGAGGTGGTGCGGGTGCTTTTTCTGTTGGACACAGGGCTTTCCTGAGCCAGAACCACCTTGCTGGCACCTGAGAACAAGTAAATTAGACAAGGTGCTTCTACGATCCATAAGGTTTTCATGGTCTAACTTTCAGAAGTAGAGTGTTTAGCTTTTCTTTTTGTTGTTGTTAGCTGCCCTTGCGTCAGTTCTGACTCGCAGCGACCCACTAGACAGCAGAACAGACTCCTGCTTGGTCCGGTACCAGCCTCAGTACAGTTGCTGTGCTGCAGCCCATGGTTGCAGCAGTCATATCCATCCATGTCATCGGAATCTTTCTCCGACACTCGACTTTACCAAACATGCTATCCTTCTCCAGGCAGTGCTCCCCCTTGCTAACACGTCCAAAGTGCATGAAATGAAATCTCACTATCTTCAGTTCTAAGGAGCACTCAGCTCTACTTCTTCCAAGACCAGTGTACTTGTTCTTTGGACAGCCCATTTCCATACTTTTTGCCAATGCCATCATTAAAATGTTATCAATTCTCCTCTGGCCTTCATTCTTCACCCTCTCCTCCCCATGCATATGAGGTGGTTAAAAATGCCATGACTTGGGGCAGGTGCTCCTCAGTCCTTAACTGGCATCTTTACTCTTCAACACCTCTTTTTTTTTTTTTTTTGGACATCACTGCCCTCAGGTGGTGGGAATAGGAGGCCCAGCCTTCGGTCCGTGGAGCTGGAATTGAACCTCCATCGCAGTGGGCCACAGTCCCGGGCACAACCACTACACCACCGGGGCTCAGCCTCAACACCTCTTTTATTGAAGGATTGTCCGGTGCAAGATATCTTTTGATTTCTTATCTGCTGCTTCCATGTTTGTCTTCCCACACTAAATAAAATCCTTGCCCACTTCAGTCTTTTCTCCATTTATTCTGATATTGCCTATTGATCTAATTGTGCAGGCTTTTGTTTCTTTTGTTCAGGTGTAATTCCTACCGAAAGTTATAATCTTTGATCTCCATCAGTAGCTGCTTTCTGTCCTTTTTATTACAGTAAGCAAGGTATATACTTGAACCTCCAGATATCCTCTCAGTCACCCAGCACATTAAGCATTTGCAAAACCCCAGGTCTCTGAAACTATATTAAAGAACAAGTGTAAGAAGATCTCGTTGGGGAATCACTTTGTTCTCTTGTGGGATCCTGTCTTGAATCAAGCATGAACTCTGGCATCTATCTGAAATCAGCTAGAGGAATCTCACTCACTGTCTGATAGCGAGCACGGCATTTAACTTCCCTGAGCTTTCTCATCTGAAATACTGAGTAATGGGGAGATAATGGTACTGGAAATGCAGTGGTGTTCTATGAAGAGACAGAATGAGTTAAGAGAAAGAGCTGGCATGTAAGAAGTACTAAGCGAAACCTACCGCCATCAAGTAGATTCCAACTCATTGTGACCCTGAACGACAGGGTAGAATTGTTCCAGTGGGTTTCTGACCCTGTGACTCTTGATGGGAGTAGAAAGACTCATTTTTCTCCCAGAGAAAAATGTAGTTTTGAACTGTTTGTCTTTTGGTTAGCAGCCCAACACATAATCATTATACTAAGCAAAGAGGGACTATCATTAATATTTTGAGAAGCAGACTTGAGTGGCATTGGTCAATTGATGGTGGGCACTGTCATATGTTGTTAACTGGTAGGCCTTAGAATCTGGATAAAAGAATTTAAAGACAAGTATTAATAAAGGAGCATTCCTGCTTCACAGTGGTCACAGAAAAGGAGATCTCTGATCTAGCTGTCAAGGGGTCAGAGTTCTGATTGTGACTTATCACTGACTGGTGTCATTGGTCAAGTCATTCTACGTCTCAGTTAAGTTGAGACTGATTCAACTACTGTCAGGAAAAAAAGATGGGGTCCCATAAATGGCACTGCTTCCAGAGGCAGGAAGAGTTGATATGAACTCCTTTATGAGGGCTGCACTCAAAGGCAGACAGGATGGAAGGTGCCCGCTCACCTCCCAAATTTTCTTAAAATGATCTTACCACTTCATATGAATGTCTCACGACTACTTACACAGCAGTGAACAGAAATGCAGTGTTGACACTGCTTTACCAGTACTTTCCCTTTTGATAGGCTGATGTTTCTGAAAGGTGTCTTCTGAAGATAGTCTGAACAAAATGGAGGTGTGGCTTTGACCCTTAGAACTCCGGAGACCGTGCTTCCTCACTTCTGCAGTCCCCTTTCTTCTCAATCTCCCTCGGTTGTCGGAACACCTGGCAACTGTATCACAGTCACACCACACCTGCTGTTGTCCAGTCAATTCTGACTCCTGGTGACGGAATAGAGAGACTCAGTCGGGATTTCTTGCCTACAATCTTTACTTAAGCGGATTCCCAGGCTTTTCCCCCGATTGCACTACTGGGTGAGCTAGAATCATCAAGTTAGATGTCAGGAACCTTCAGGAAATCAGAGCCTCTAGATATGCCTGGGTTTCCTTTCCTATGGCAGCAGCCCCCAGAGATGAGCGACTCATTGAATTTGAGTCAAGAACACATACTCTTGGGATGCTCCCCACAGCCCCCAGGATTTTATTCTTAATCTTAGCTTGGATTCTTATTTGTAAAGATGCAACACATTGGTCCTTGGTTATCAACCTGCATGAATCCCTTAAAATTGCCTCAGTCCATCCTTTTTTTTTTTTTACCACGAACTCTCTTTTTTCGGTTCTTACTTCAATTGTGAACTCTGAACACTAGTACAGATGTTGCAAGCGTCTTTGTGGGGCGGCTTGGGTCATAGCTAACTGTTGTCAGAGTTTGTGGTGTTTCTGCTTAAAAAGAGAAAGACAGCTGCAGTTAGAGGTCCACAAGACACAATTTCATATGAAACCCATTATTTGTCTTTAATGGACTTTATCTCCAGAGTGATGAAGCATGTGCATCAGAAAAGCAAATTTAGAATATAGCTTTATGTGGTGTAAGTTTCTGTGTTGGAGAGGGTTCTCTTAGAGAAATAAAACCAGGACACCAGTAGTTCTCTTTATATATTTATAGAGAGAGAAGGGTATATAAGATAAGAAAGAAACAGTTAATCTATAATCTATAAAGCAGTACAAATTGCTTGATGCAACTCACTTGGGTAAGACAGCTAGAAGACTGGCAGTCCTTCAAGTCTTGAGGGCCGCAGAGTAGTTCTCTGTAAAGCAATCCAGGCTATATGGTCACAGGCAGCAAACAGCAGAGCAGGTCGCCAACAGTCAACCAGATGACAAAGTCCAACAGTCCCCAGCTCAAGAGATGTATATCCCAGGAGCATGGCAAAGCAGGGCTTGAAGGAACCTCAACTCACAGCTCCACAGTCCACGATTAGGTGTCCCATAGGTAGTGTTGCTTGGAAGTCGAGGCACAGGACGAACAAGGCAGCCGACTGGTCCAAAGATCCGAAAGCAAGAGAGCAAAGGCAGGGCTCACCAAGCCTTTTCTATTTCTGCCCTTCAATTGATCATGTGTGTTCAATGACCATGTCGTCACAACAGACCTACCTATCACAAACTGATAGGTCAAAACTTAGCTTCAACAAAGATGTAAGCCGTGGTCAGATTCAGTCCACAGAAAAATATTTTAGAAATGAAGTAAACTTACAATATCTCTACCTTAGGGTCAATCCGAGAGATTTGGAAAAACTACACCGATTTTTCTGGGCAGAAGAGTTTCTGCTTTTTAGATAGGGTATAACCTGCCAGGTCCCCACAGTCCCCACCCCTCCTATATGATCCTTATCTGTATTTTGGTCCATTCCTCCATTGCCCTTACCTGCCCAACTCCTGTGAGCATTTTTGATTTCAAGACCCCGTGATTGTGGCTCAAAGGAAAGAGAATTCAGAGCTGGATAAATTCTCATGAAAAGAAAGGGCTGTCCAAGCTTATTGAAGTCTAGGTAGACCTTCAGTAGATAGCAAATGACTTTCAAAGAAAGAAAGAACGAAAGAAACTCAAATTATAGATGAATATAGATGTCAGATTTTGATGGAATCATGCTAAAAAATATTCCCTGAGGATTTTTTAAAAGCAAGTGTAGAATAAGGAGGATGGGGTTTTAGAAATAATGGGCTGATAAAGATACACATGGAAGGTTAGAAAACAAGAGATTAGGGGCACCAGCATTGAAATAGTGGTTGATCCAGAAATGCAAGATTGGAACAAACAGGTTTGAACCTAAATGGGAGTTCAAAGGATAGGAGACACATGGTGGGGAGACACCAGGAAGGAAGAACCACCATGACCTGGTCAGTGATGGACATTTAGGTTTGAGGAGGAAACAATCAAATAGGAACCTGAAATTCCAGGTCTTCTGGAATATGCACTGGATGCATGAGTCCGCCGGGAAGACTATCTCATCCTTTCCTCTGCTATGCAAGAAACCTTCTGGAGAGGATCATGCTTTCCAATGTCTTTAAACATTTTCACCAAAGCCTTTTTCTCTCAGGAAAAAGATGTGACTCCAGATAAAAGCTTACTAACCAAGGTGCAAGAGGCTGCCCTGTGGCTGGAAACCCCGTCAAACAAGAGGCCTGCCAAACCTTCCCTCTCTACCTCCTCTTCCATTGCGGACTTCTTCCTGGCCCTAACCATCTGTAACTCGGTCATGGTCTCCACAACAACCGAGCCAAGGCAGAGGGTAAGGACTGATTTGGGTAAGAGGGAGAAGAACAGAGACAGAGAAGTAGACTGGGGAAGGTAATGGGGAGAAGCTCTGAACAGAGAGGTGAGACACCTAGATTCTAGTCAGTGGCACCATGCCATCATTAAGAAATCTTAAAAAAAAAGTCTTTAATCCTTTCTGGGCATCAGTTTCCTCATTTTAAAATAAGCTGGATAAAATTAAATATGAAGCACCTTTCAAATTAATGTCAAACCTGTCAGCGGTGTTAATATTTCCTAGGCATTTGTTCTATGCCAGTCGCCAAGGCAAGCATGTCACCTGCATAATCATTTAATCTTCAGAACCCAACAAGCCCATGAGTTATGTCCTTGGATTTGACAAGTGAATAAAGAATGGCTTAGAGAACAGTAGGAATGTACGGGAAGATGTATGTTTGTATGTGACAAACCTTCTGTATGGTTCATCATAATGTTATGCATGCTGGACTCTGCTTTTACATGTTGGCTGTTGGTAGTTGCCATTGAGTCCATCCCAAGCTGATAGCATCTCCAATGCACTGAAATGTTGCTTGAGCTTTCACTATCGCCATAATCTTGTGCTGGTCACACCATTATGACCAATAAAGTTTTCATGGGCTGACTTTGATAAATAGATCACCTGATCTTTCCTCCTAGTGCTTCTTCGTCTGGACACTCTGCTGAAACCTATTCAACATGACAGTAACACAAACTCTTCTGTCTAAGTCTGGGTTGACTAGAGAAACAGACTTATAGACACTCATATGTGTATAAGAAAGGTGCATATAAAAGAGTAATTGTCTATTAAGAAAACATCCCAGCCCAGTCAAGAGCGAGTCAAAAAGTCCAATATTAGCTCATATGTATGATATCAATCTATACATTCCTCTTCAGACTCATGCAACACATGCAATGATGCTGCATGCAGGAAGATCACAGGCCAATGAATGGAAAGTCTTGTGGATCCAGTGGTAGTAGAAGCATCTCAGCACTGGTGTGGGGCTCCGCATGGTATCTCAGCTCCAGGGCCCTGACCCCATCAGTATAGCTCCATGTGGCTTGTCAATAGGAATGTCTTTCAGGGAGAGCGTGTATCTGGCCTCCAGGGAGCTATTCCCAAATGAGGTCATCAAGCTGCAACCTGACTGACAAGCTAGACTCCACCCCTTCATAAATTGACAGGAGATTATGTAACTGCCACACCTCCACAGAGAGACAGTTGATAGCTGTGCATAAGGAGCATTGGCTAAAAATCAAAACCAGCTCTCCCAAATGGCAGGCAAGAATTCTGCCAGTGAACTTCCAATGTCCCTATCTACTTTGAAAAAGAAAAAAGTTTCATTTTTATTGCTGGTAAGAATATACTCAGCAGAACATAGTCAGCAATTTGTACATGTACATTTCAATGATATTATCAGTTTTTATGCATCACCACTTATGAAGTACTGCTAAGAAAAGTAATGGCAGCACTTTGGGTTGTTTTTAGTACTGAAGGTTTATTTGCTCTGTGTGTACACACACTCACCTAAACTCCCTTGTGAGTCATTAATAAGAATGGTTGATAGTAAAACCTGTGACTAGGAAACCAAGAAAAGATGGTTCACTTGGGCACCAAATCAAAACTACCCCTTCATAAAGGCCAGGCGCACACCATTCTGAAATTTTCAGCCTCAGAAGACTTTCCAAGTTATCAAAAGCCTTCAGGAAGTTTTGGGAGGCAGATGAGAAAGATACTATACTTTTGATTCAGGAAGAACATTCTTGGATGAACAAATATCCAACTCCCAATACTCTAGTTAAAGGATGGGAAGACAATGGGTGGGTGGAGTTTGGCCTTAGCTATCTGGGGGGTCAGGGAGAAAAGAACCAATTTCTGGAGTTAAGCAAACTGAATTTGAGTTTCAATTCCACTGCTCATTCATTATGTGATAAGACCAATTTTCTAAACTTCTTGGTGCCTGGGTTTCTTTCTGGAAGAGTTGGGAAATGAAGCACTGCCCACAGAGATGAAGCAGATGCCCCAGGGTTGAGGAATCTGACATATGTCTTCTTTTCCTTCCTTTCTTCACAATCACACTGCAATCGTTAAAGACAAGGAACATGCATGACAACCTCTGAAGATCAGGGCTGGAGGAAAACACCTAATCTAACCCCTTCATTTTACCATGGGTAAACTGAGACCCACTGAGGGAATGATACTCACCTATAATCAGAGAAATTACTGTTAATGACCTGAAAAAAATGTATCTCATCTTCAACTGTGAGAGAGTTTTATACTTTTCCAACACCAACAGTAATGTTGTTCTTTTCTTCTTTGACTCAAGGTCACAATGCCAACCTCAACCAAGGCTCTGGGAATGTCCCTGGAGAAGCTTCAGCAACTCTTTCAGAGGTTGAAGCTGTCAAACTTCAGCCAGTCGTTCTCGTCCACAGCACCCTCTGACACAGACCTGGAGGAGAGTGTGGGAACCAACATGCCCACCACAGACTCAGATGAGAGAGATGATGCATCTGTGTGCAGTGGGGACTATTCCACTGATGGTGGCTACCGGAGCAGCACATGGGACCAGGGAGACATGCTGGGGTCTGCAGAAGCCCCTCCACTGGAGGAGGCACTGGAGACCCCTGCCCTGGGTTTGGCTAGTTCTGACCTCTGCTACGAGGCCGAGAGCCCTGATGAGGCAGCCCTGGTGCATGCAGCACATGCCTACAGCTTCACGCTGGTGTCCCGCACACCAGAACAGGTGACTGTGCGCCTGCCACACGGCACCTGCCTCACGTTCGAGCTTCTCTACACCCTAGGCTTTGACTCTGTCAGAAAGAGGATGTCTGTCGTTGTGAGGCACCCACTGACCGGCGAGATCATAGTCTACACAAAAGGTGCGGACACAGCCATCATGGATTTGCTGGAAGACCCCTCCTGTGGTAAGTCCTGCCTCACAATGAGGTGCAAGAACCAAGGGCTCTGCTTGTTCAGAGGGCAGTGGGGAATGGTCATTAGGCACTCACATCACAGTGTCACCTGGTCAACAGACCTACAACATACCTTCCCAAAGCAAGTGCCATAGTCAAACAGATACACTGCATTCAGCATCTCCTCCCTCTGGGGGGACACCAGTACACATGACAGTATTTAAGGCTCTGAGCCATCTTCAATAGGGGTAATCTATTTATTCACCCCAATTCACCAAAGCCAAAGTTAATGAAAATGGAAATGATTCTGTGGTTCAGGATCTGTTCATGGGGGACTCCTAGGGAAACCTTCCAAAAACCTCACTGTCATTGAGTCCGTTCCACCTCATCATGATCCGATAAGCCAAACTAGAACTGCCCCTCAGGTTTCTGAGACTGTAGCTCTTAAACGGAGTGGAAAGCCTCATCTTGCTCCCAAAGACTAGCTGATGGTTTCGAGAGGCTGACCTTGTGATTAGCAGCCCAATATGTACACTACTAAGTCCTGGGGCCTCCTGTTTATTCACCCCTCTAGTTTTTCAACTTCATTTGATTAGATTATCTATCTCCACACATTGTGTGTGTGTGTGTGTGTGTGTTGGGAGGGATATCCTTTACACTCCCCTAGGTCAGGATGGGCAAACACTTGAGAGAGAAGAGCCAGCTCTTTTATTTTTAAATCATTGCATTGGGAACTCACACAACTCTTATCACAATCCATACATCCATCCATTGTGTCAAGCACATTTAAACATCTGTTGCCATCATCATTCTCAAAATATTTCCTTTCTACTTGAGCCCTTGGGATCAGCTTCTCATTTTACTCTTCCTTTTCCTGCCCTCCCTCCCTCACGAACTCTTGATAATTTACAAATTGTTTTTATTTTGTCATGTCTTACACTGTTCAATGTCTTCCTTCATCCACTTTTCTGCTGTCTGTCCCCCAGGGAGGGGGTTAGAAGTAGGTCATTGTAATTGGTGCTCCTTTTCTCCCCTACCTTCCCCATTCTCTCCTGGTAGTGTTACTCTCATTATTGGTGCGGAGGGGTTTATCTGTGTTTCAGAGTCTAATTTGCACTAGTGTACATCCTCTGGTATAGGCAGATTAATGAGGTAAACTGGGATTGTGATAGTGGGACAGGGTGGGGAGAAAGCATTAGAGAACTAGAGGAAAGTTGTATGTTTCATTGGTGCTGTACTGTACCCTGGCTTATCTCCTCCCCCCAACCCTTCTGTAAGGGGATGTTCAGTTGTGTACATATAGGCTTTGGGTCTCCACTCCACACACAGTCTCCTCATTCACAATGATATGGTTTTTTGTTCTTTGATACCTGATATCTGATTCCATCAACACCTTGTGATCACACAAGCTAGTGTTTTTTCTCTAGGTGGACTTTGCTGCTTCTCAGCTAGATGGCTGCTCATTTATCTTCAAGTCTTTAAGACCCAGATGATATATCCTTTGATAACTGGGCACCAGCGGTTTTCTTCACCACACTTGCTTATGCACCGCTTTGTGGAAGAGCCTCATAAAACAATTTTAAATTTTTTCAAGAACCGTAAATATGTCTTTTACAGAAAAATGAGAACACAAGTATCTGACAATTAAACCATGATTCGTTTCATTTTCAGTTTTACATCAAAGCTTCACATAGGTACCAAAAGAACTGTATCTGGCTCAAGAACCACAGTGTGCCAACTCCTGCGCTAGGTCCACCTTGGGTCATAAAAATGGTTAAAATGGTGAAATGTAAATCAAAAGGATGGAGGTTTAAGTCCTTCTGGGTGTGCCTTGGAAGAAAGGTCTCCTGGACTGCTTCCAAAACTTCAGCCATTGTAAACCCTATGGCATTACAGTTCTATGTTGCTACCCATGGGATCATCACATAATCCCATGGTTGGGCTTATTTGAGTTTGGGGTTTTGTTTTTTGCTTTGTCTTTGAGAAGATAGCATGGAGTTCTATCCCTTCCTTCCTCCCTCCATAGAAAAAGAGGGACTAACGGGGACCCAGAGAAGGTAGTAACTTAGGAGAGGTCACATAGCAAACTAGTAGTAGAGTCCAGGCCCAGATTTTCTGAATGCCAATTCAGAGCCCTTTCCATGCTGCCAGGATTCTGAGCCAGGCTCAGTTCACTCTGGGAAGCCTCAGGTGTCCCTCTTATCACCCTCTTCCCCAGCCATCCCAAAATATATTTTCATAAACTTGCGCTGAGCCAGAAAAATGTTCCAAAGTTCCTATATATCAGTGTCCAATTTTGGAGCAGTATGAATTAGTGTGCAGCCGTTTCCTGATTGCTAACAAGGAGAAGACAGTTATGGGGCTGTGATTCTCCCAGGATAGTAGATTCTGGCCAAGCTTTAGAATTGCCTAGGCAGCCCTCTGCCTCCTGCATTATCAGCTGTGGATCAGGGCCAAGCAGTTCATGGGGATGGATGAGTGTTCAGAATGGGAAGGGAGCTAATTAGGCCTCTTCATCCCCAGACTCTGGCAGACAAGTGCCTTCAGTTCTCCGAGTCAAGGGAACTATGGCGCTATCCCTGGACAGCAGCCATCCACGCTGCCCTGGAGATGTCTCTTTATTTCTTCCTTCCCGGGTTCCAAACTAGGCTAGAGATGCTTCCAATGAAAGGCACATATCCAGTGTTCTTATAGGAATTAAGAACAAAGCTTTGAAAAAGAAGAGAAAAATGACCCCAGGTTTGGACTCAGCATTCAACTAGACTGAGGTTTGTGGATGTCTGAGCAAAATGGTCAACTTAAATGGTCATGAGTGGAAGACAAGGGGTTTAATTTCAAAGCTTGCAGCTATTTGGAAATAAAATGTAAAACAGTGCTCAATATGCCTATGGGAAGCTGAAGACTAGGCTTCAAAAATCAAAGAAACTGCTGTTGCTGCTGCTATTGCTGACAGATGTCCTGGAGTCAGTTCCAACTCACAGTGACCCTTTGTACAACAAAACCAAACACTGCCTGCACTGCCCTCACAATCGTCCTTAAGCTTGAGCCTATTATTTCGGACACTATGAATCCACCTTGTCAAGGGTCTTCTTCGTTGCTTCTCTTCTGCTTTACCAAAAAGTTCTTTTCCAGGAACTGGTCTCTACAGTAACTTGTTCAAATTACATGAGATGAAAGCTCACATACACACAAAAAAATAGTAGCACCTGAAAAATTAAGAAAATGATCTTTAAAAGAATTTGTATATGACATTAAAATAACCCTAGTGTGTGAGGAGAGAGAAAAATCAGAGCTTTTGTTGGACTTACTTGTATTCCATTCCTAAGGCTGCTGTAACAAATTGCTACAAACTGGGTAGCTGATGATGATAGAGAGTTATTGTCTCAGAGTTCTACAGTATACGAATCTAAAATCAGAGACTCGGTCATGTTGAGTCCTTCAGAATCCTTTGAAAAGCAACTGGTTCCATTTCTCTTTCCCAACTTCTGGCTTCCGTCTACAATCATGGGCATTCTTTCTCACCCCAATCTCTGACTCAAATTTCATGCAGTTATCTTCCCTCTGTGCCTGGATGCATCTTCTCTTTGATAAGGACACTAGTCATAGTGGATTAGGACCCACCATACTCCTCATCACCCCATGTGAACCTGACTGGTAGCAACTCTGTAAGATCCAGTTTCCAAACAATGTTACAGTCACAAGTGGAGAGTGAGGACTTCAACAATATCTTATAGGGAAACACAATTTAATCCAGAACACTTCTCGGTGTTTTTTTTAACATTTTTATTACAAACTCGTTTGGAACCTGTGAGGAACAAGTAATTAGGATATTAGAGCAGATCAGATTTCCATTCAAGAATTCAAACACATTTTACATTGTGTGATAACACCCCCTACAGCATAACGTCCCCTACCTCACTTCTTTCTGTGACTCCTATTTTCATTCCCCTTTTCTCTTAACCCTTTTGAACTTTGTCCTCAAGCAAATCCTGCCCTCTTTGTTTGTTTTTGTTTGTTTGTTTTGGGGGGGGCATCCCCGCCCTCTGGTGGGAGTGGGGGGCCCAGCCTTGCTACTGGAGAGCTGATGCTGGCTTTGAACCACCAAGCCAGTGGGCTGCAGTCCCGCACACAAGCACTACGCCACCAGGGCTCAGCCCATAAATTCTGCCCTCTTAATGTCAAATGACTGGTAGTTTGAAATTGTGCCCCCTCCCTTCTGTGAGTATGGGTTGTGTGCCTGAAAATGGAGCCATTAAGGGAGTTCGGTTCCAGATCTGAAGGACAACTAAAAGTCATGATCTACCAGTCTCTATCCAACCAATAAATCTGGTCTTTTCCATCACTTAAAATTTTATTCCACAAGGTGCCCCCACTCTATCCAAGATCACCCCTAAGCAGTTGGTAATGAAAGCAGAGCATGCATTAGTTTTTCTTGGTTCAGGGTCATGAAGACTGGTTGATAGGTGTGTGGCCGCTTGAATGAATTGTTCCATTGATCTAAAACAGGCATCCTCAAACTATGGCCCGTGGACCACATGCGGCCTGCCGAGGACATCTATCAAGCCAATGGGGGGTTTTGCTGCCCCTGCCTGTCCTGCTGAGCAGCTGACTCATCCTGGACCAACCGCAATGAATTTACTCATAGTTGTTTTTTTTTAATTATAATCTGGTCCTCCAACGGTCTGAGAGCCGGTGAACTGGCCCCCTTTTTAAAAAGTTTGAGGATCTAATGTCCCCATGTGTCTTTAATTTTTCTGTACTCCTTTTTCTTCTGGACAAATAGAGATCAGCAGTTGTACCTTAGCTAGCCAGTCTTGAACTTTTAGGATTCCAAGGGCTACTGACCAAAGTAGACTATAGGACAAATTTTTAATAATACTTATTAAGAGTTGCATTTTTTATTTTGAATTACATAGAAGAGTCAAGGAAGCATACAAAATCTGTTCACTGTTCACAAAAAAGAATCTAGATCCATCCTGATTAAAGATTTTAGAACCTTTTCAAGCTAAGCTTTCCAAAATACTATTATCAATTGATGTTTGTGATGTCACCGGTAAAAAAAGGCAATGAGTAGTTATCAGTTCTGTTCAACACTGGCCAGTCTGATTTAAAATTCTTATTACTTAATAATGGAAGTACTGGAATACCAGATAAAGAGACCATTTCCTTTTAAAAGAAACATTATGTAAGACTTCATAAAGGGAATTTTAAGCAACACAATATTTTTCACTCTAAATTTAGGGAAATGATCTTTTCTTCTTTTTGAAGATTACTTCTTACATAGAGAAAAGACCTAACTTAGCAAAGCAAATTTAGCAAAGAATTTGTTTAATAAGATCCAGATGTATAGCTATTTGGAAACAACTTGATACAAGAGCTAAAGTGGATGGCAAAAAGGAAATACACAGCATTTCCAAGACTTTGGGAAATAGTTTCCAAAGTCAGTTGGTCATCAGGGCTAATGTGTCTACATGAAAAGCACCAAAATAATGTACTAAAGAGTCAGACATTGGGGCCCTCTCCAAGGAGGTTCTGATTCAATTGGGCTGAAATTAGACCTGGGAATCTCTAGTATTTGTTTAAATTTCCCTGGAAACTCTGATGAAAACAAGTGTTTGGAACCATCACCTATCTCCCTTAAATAGCACTTTTCTCAGTCAGGCTATTGATAGGATATAATAAACAGTCAATTTAAGGATTCTGGGAGCATCACTTCCCAAGGCATCCTCACAATCAGAAGAGCTTTTTTGTATCTCTGGGGTGGGCTCTTGGCAGAATCCTCCTCCTTGGAAGTATTTTCAATCATCTAAGAAGACTGTGAGTGTTGAAAACAGAATCTCCAAGCATTTGTATATAACCTGATGGAGGACAATGGTTATTTGACAGTGACTGACACCAATGTGGAAAAGAAGCTGAGGAAAATACGAGCCAAGACTCAGAAGCATCTAGACTTATATGCAAGAGATGGCCTCCGCACGCTGTGTATTGCCAAGAAGGTAAGGGAAGTTCCCTCCAAGAACCCTTTGGAGGTCGCCAAACAGCTGGGAGACTGCTCTTTCCTTTGCTTCTGCCTTCTCCAACTAGCTATTCATACTTACCACAGAGGGCCATGATCTCAGGAACTCTGCCGGGGCAGAAATCCGAAATGGTAAAATTGCATCATTAACACAACTCTAGCAGTTCCTTTTTTTATCATATCTGTAATTATTAGGTAACTCATAAAGTGATTCTTTAATGTTAGATTTTGATCTCCATGGAATATTTATTAAATTTGCATTATTTTCCTAGACTTCCGTTTTAGAGGTTTTCATATGATGGCATAAAAATCTAGATTTCTGGATTCTCAGGAATGTGGCAAATGACTGAAGAGCTTGAGCCAGCTGGAGGCATGTAGAATGTAGATTTCCCGTCTCTCCCCTCCTCTCTTGGACTTTGCAGCCCTTGTAAAGGAGACATGCAAAGAAGGCTGTGGAGGGCAAAGCAGGCCATCAAAGGAGGAACCTAGACATTAGTGGGAGATCTAAGATAGCTAGGAATGTTTTCTCCTCTGTAAATCCCCAACACACACACACACACACACACACACACATCCCTCATTTATTTTATGGCACTTAGTGTCATCTAGAGTTTAAAGTTTACACCCAGACCCACCTATGTACAAGTCTCACCATTAATCAGATGTGTGGCCTTGGGAAGTTTCTTCACCTCTCTGAGTTTAGGAATGCATTTGTAAAATAATGGTACTGCTTCCTAGCCCATCCTGTTGCCTTGGACAGTGAATAAGGTGCCATGTACAGTACGTGGTAGAACTCCCTACTCTATAAATTATCGTCATACTCATCACCTTCCAAAGCCATGATTTGGCAGACTTTGAGGAGCTCAGGGCGGGCAGTGAATTCAGTGTCGGGCTACTAATGAGAAGGTCAGCAGTTGAAGTCCATCTTCTGCAAGAGAAAGAAGCGGCAGTCAGCTTCCACCCAACAAATGTACAGCCTCAGAAATGCTGAAGAGCCACTCCACTCTGTCCTGTTTATTATGAAAGCAACCTCAATGCCATCAAGTCGCTTTTGCCCCATGACGCCCCTGCAGGACAGGGCAGAACTGTCCCTGTGGGTTTCCACGACTGTAACTCTTCATAGGAGGGCAAAGCGTTTTCTTTCTCCCAAGGAGCCGCTGGCAGTTTCATATTGCAGACCTAGTGGTTGGCTAGCAGCCCAGTGAATAACCACTACACTACCAGGCCTCCCTTGACTCAACAGCAGTGAATCAATTGTGCGGCTTTGGTTTTAACTTTGGCTAGACAGTACATTTCTCATAGGCAAAAAGCCGACCTATGTCCCCGCTCCATTTCCTGTATTGCCAAGTCCAGAGATGTAGGTAATGAATATTTGGTTCTGACATGAAAGGTTCATCCATGCCCTGAGGGGGAGCAGACATAAGATGCTTTTGAGGGGCCTGAAAGTACTATGGGACGTTGAAGGAAGATACTGTGGCCTTTAGTTGGGTACTTCCGGTTATTGGGCAACTGCACTTGCACAGTAACATGCTTAGCAAAGTGCTCTACTAGATTGTGCAAGAGGTGCCTGCTGCCTTCTTCCCAGCCTCACCACCAGCCTCTCTTCACCATAGTCTCCATCCTTCAGGTGACTGTTAGGTTCAAGGAACAGCGGGGAAGCCAAGCCCAAGCCTTTGCATTGATCCAATGACAAGTGCTTTACTCCTTGTCACCTCACAGAAGAGATTTGAACATCTGCGTGAAAGGAGACCTCCCACAGCTATCCCTCCACCCTGCCACATGCTACCATATCAACCCTTTTATTTTCTTGATGGGAATTCTGTTCTCTTAAAATATTTACTTGAATAATGTCTCTCCCCCTCCACCAGTATACAAGCCCAGGCATGCAGGGATTGTCTTGATCACTGCTGTGTCTCCAGTGCCTGGGGCACAATAAGGGCTCAACAGATGCCTGGTGATAATGGAACACAAAGATCAATCCTTCATTGATTTGCTACGAGGGAAAATCATCGAGAAAATCCAGCTACTTGTGTAGAAAAGCTGAAGCAGGCCTTTAGGAGGCCCAGTAGAGGAGGGCAGGAGAGGAGGTTTCTGCTTCCACACCCACCCTGGTTTGTGACCCCGGTCTTTTCCCGTCTGCAGGTGCTGAGCGAAGAAGACTTCCGGCGGTGGGCCAATTTCCGGCGTGAGGCAGAGGCATCCCTCGACAACCGAGAGGAGCTTTTAATGGAAACGGCTCAGCATCTGGAGAATCAGCTCACCTTGCTTGGTAACTAAAAATAAGCCATCATTAAATGAAAGGGGGATAC
>PVJH01012178.1:0-65528 GCA_004026705.1 Nesogale talazaci
GTGGAAATGAGGAACTGTATCTGCATGCCCAGAAACACCCAGCACTGTCCACAGCTTTGAGGAACTGAAACAGACAGACAGAGGGACCCTCTGCTTCAGCTGATGGCCGTCCTTGGATTTCCAGATTTCAGAAGCATGAGACAATAGGCTCCAGTTCTTTAAAGCTATCCACTTGTTACTGCCAGGCTAGCAAACTAGGACACAGCGTTACCCACAGCCGCTGGGAGCCAGTCTATTAGGATAAAAAATGGAAACACAACTTTCTGTCACACAGAGCACACCAGAGAGCCCCATCATTTGCCTCTAGACTGTTAGGCAGACAGGGCACCAGGCGGGGAGCAGGCAATTTAAAGCACAAAGTAAGATAGACTTTTTCTGTCATGCGGAGGAGAATGCTCTGCAAAGAGCATCGCTGGGCGTAATGGACTCACAGAGGTGAAAACACCCTCCCAGGAGCACTGGCAGGCGGCCAGGAAAAGCACATCTGTTCGCGCTCAGCGGGAGGCCCTGGGTGGGTGATACTTAAAGTAAAATACTGCAGCGCTAACGAAGTTTCCACAGTGCTTATTTGGCAAATGGATGACTCCGTTGAGGTAGAGAGGAAGACGTGAGTGGGGGCAGGGTGAGGTCGAGGAAAGGAATGATTCGGTGGAGGTAGAGATGGCATGTTGTGAGTTTGCAAGTCTAGGCATGGGGTTTAGGTAGGAAACTGCTATGATTTTAGGAGAATCCAACATTGAGAGCATGGGGAGAGCTGGCCTTGTAATACCACAAAGTGTAAAGTGCTTTCTGGTTTGTGAACACACACACACACACACACACACACACAAGCGTTCATGGCTTAAAGCATAGCCTCTGTTTAAGGGTGGTGTGGTAAGTTTTAAAGGAAACTCAAAGTGACTTGTGAACAGTATCTAATAAGCAAGATAAGCACAGGCTCACTTTGTGTACTTACTAACTCTGCCCTGAATAACTTCACAGATTGTCACCACATCCGAGGTTCCGATTCTAGGTGCGGCTTAGCATCTGTCTCTTCCAGCCCCTCACCACCTTCCTGTCGAATCAAAGCTTCTTTTTTTTTTTTTTCGGCATCACTGCTCTCCGGAGTAGGAGGCCCAGCCCCACTGCTGGAATTGAACTTCCGTCCCAGTGGGCCGCAGTCCCGTGCACAACCACTACGCCACCGGGGCTCAGCCGAATCAAAACTTCTTTTCAAAGTTACAGTCCCTTGACAGAGACGCAGGAGCCCTGGTCACCCAGTGGCTACTCGTTGGGCTGCTATTTGAAAGGTTGACAGTTCAAAGCCATTCGCAGCTGCTCTAGGAGAGGAAGATGTGGCTTTCTCCTCTTGAAAAGAGTTACCTTCTCAAGAACCCACAGGATCAATTCTCCTCTGTTATTGGATTACTCTTAGTTCGCATCAACTTGATGGCAGCGAGTTGGGTTTGATGGCAGGTTTGGGGGCACAGGGACGGAGTACCTAAGAAGCCGGGAAACCATTGGCTTACTTGTGCTTGCTTACTAGTCTGTAGTGAACTAGTGCAAGTTTTTCATGTGGAAAATAATGTTTCAGTGGAGGTAAAAAGAGGAAGATGTGAGCTTGTGAGTAATTTGCAATAGTTTTATTGCACTGTAATTAACATATCACACAGCTCAATAGTTCCGTCATATTAAAAAGGGTTGTGCACTGTCGTTTTCTCTTGAGGGTACAGCTAAAATGTGGTTGCTATGACAGGGACTGAGCAACTGTCATTTAATCATGTGTTTCTTCCCTTGTGAATGGGTGATTACCGTCATGCTGGGGAACTCACTTGGGTCAAAATATACATACTTGAAGATCACACCCCAGGTTTTGTTTTAAATGGCTCCTGGTTCAAGGACAAAGGTGACAGTGAAAGCAGCTTCATTTACAGAGATCAAAAGAGCCTTCCTGCAATCTGAAAGGTCTTTGCAAAATAAAACAAAAACAAGCTTGACCCTAGGGAGCCCCAAGATCAGCTCTTCCTTGGGAGAAGAGTTATGGTCTCCGAAAGCTACAGGGGAAGTTCTAATCTGTCCTCTTGGGTGGCTGTGAGTTGGTATGGACTCAAGGACAGTGAATCTGGTTTTTGAGTGGTGTTATGAATTGGGCGTTGGCTTGCTAACCACAAGATCAGTGGTTCAAACACATGAGACCCCCTGAGGGAGAAAGATGAGCTTGCCTGGTTTCATACAGATTAAAAGTCTTAGAAAATCATATAAAGAGTGCTTTAGAGTTAGAATCAGCTTCCTGGCAGTAAATCTGCTTTGGATTTGGATCTCCCAAATCGTTAAACATTAGACTGCTTACTGAAAGACTGGCAATATGAGCTAATGCAGTGGGTGTGTGAAAGAAAGACCTGGAGACCCACTTCTATTAAGATTAGGAGCCCCTGTGGGATCATCTAACCAGGTCCTCTGGCATCGACATAAGTTGGAATCAATGTACCAGCATTCAACAGCAATGTTTAACAATTTTAAATATTTGGACGGGGGACGAGAGGAATAAGGTGGTCAAGCAATAAAGAAATAAAGACTGCATTGCTCTTCACTGAGCACCACTCATAACCATCCTCCTGCTGAGAGAGCATCTGCTAAATGTAAACTACAGTCAAGGGACCATGCTAGGATGGAAGGCACAAAGAGGCACAACACGGGACTCATTCCTTCCAGGAATCTGCACTTTGTATGTCCTCTCATTCTTTCACCCATCCATGCAGGAAGCAGATGTTTGCAGCAGATCTAGCCTATACCAGACCTTCTATCCACCAGGCAGACCGCACATAAGGGAAAATCTCTCCCATTAAGAGGGTTCATAGACTCCTGGGAAGTGGAACAGTAATAATTGGTGGTGGTGGTGGTGGTGGTGGTGGTGGTGGTGGTGGTGGCAGTGGTGATGGTTGTGGTGGTGGTGGTGGCAGTGGTGGTGGTGGAGATGGAGCTGGAAATGGAGGTGGAACTGGAGGTGGAGGTGGAGGTGGTGATGGTGATGGTAGTGGTGGCTGTGGAGGTGGTGATGGTGATGGTGGTGGTGGTGGTGGTGATGGTGGTGGTGGTGGTGGTGGTGGTGGTGGTGGTGGTGGTGGTGGTGGTGGTGGTGGTGGTGGTGGTGGTGGTGGTGGTGGTGATGGTGATGGTGATGGTAGTCGTGGTGGTGATGATGGTGATGGTTGTGGTGGTGGTGGAGCTGAAGCTGGAGCTGGAAGTTGTGGTGGTGGTAGTGGTGTTACATAATGCTGACCCATGGCAACCCGATGCACAACAGAAGGCAGCATAGCCCAGTGCTATGCCATCCTCACAATGGTTCCTCTGCTTAAACCCAGTGTTGCAGTCACTGTATCATTCCATCTCATCGAGGACCTTCTTCTTTTTCATTGCCCCCCTATTTAACGAAGCATGATGTCCTTCTCCAGGGACTGGTCTCTCCTGACTTGTCTAAAGTATGTAAGATGAAGTCTCACCATTCTTGCCTCTGAGGAGCACACTGACCATAATCATTGGGCTGTATCCTATATAGATGCAAGGAAAAGGCCTCTGGGTAGACAGAACACTTGGTGCACACTTGGCTACTGACCTAAGGATGCTGGTATGAAGTACCTGAGGGTACCCCAAGAGACCTTCCTGACACCATGTGTGTGTGGAAGAAAGACCTGGAGATCTTGATCCTCATGAACCACAAGCTCAGCAGTTCAAATCTATTAACAAACTGTTGTGGAACAGTCTTCCTCTGGAACACCTGAATTGACTTGATAGCAACAGGTTTGAGTTTATTTTGCTTTGTTTCCACCAAGGATGTTGATGCAGTTGAAATATGATATTGGCCAAGAGTATTAACTATACCATAAACTTTCAGAATGAGAAAATCTGTGTTGGACAAAACACATCCAGGACGCTTCTGAGAACTGAAAATGACAAGACTTCACCTCCTGTACTTTGGCCATATAATCAGGAGGGGCAAGCCACTGGGCAGGACATCACTCTTGGTAAAGCAGAGAGTCACTGAAAAAGAGGAAGATGCTCAAAGAGGTGGGTTAATGCAGTGACGGCAACCCTGGACTCCCACATAACCATTGTGAGGATGGTGCAGGACCAGGCTGTGTTTCATTTTGCTGTGTACAAGGTCATTATGAGTCACAGCCAACTTGACTGGGGTGACTTTTGGGAAGACTATGGGATCACAGAAATTCCGATAGAGGAAGGAGGGGAGGATTAAGCACAGATGAAAGTATTGGGGTTCCAAAAGCATTAGAAAACAAAATTAGGAAAGGTTTTAAAGATAATTTCATACCTGAGATGTATAGGTAGACACTTGATGTCTCTTATCTCCTCCCCATACTCACGATAAAAAGTATGACTATAGCAAAACCTGCTGCCCTACAGTGATTTGTGGTAACACAAAGGGTGGAACTTGGAAGCAGGAATAGAAAAAAATGAGAATAAACATGGAAGAGACTCCTGTGGATGAACCCGCTTCTCTTCCACTTCTTACCTTATCATGGACACTTCTTTGCTGCTGCTTCTTTATCTGTCTGTCTTTCTGGAAAATAATCTGCTTAACTTGGCCTTATTAGCATTCCTAAAGAATTCTTCAGCTGAAAACTACCCGTCTGTTTTTAAACCCATGAGTTTTTGCTTTGTTTTGTTTTTCAGATATTTAGAGGAAATGAACAGCTCAGCTATTGATGTCTCTGTTTAAAATAGAGAAGTACGGGCCTCTGCTCGTGCTCTCCCTCAATGTAAGAACACTTTGTTCTAACGACTTGGCATTCTGTGATGCATACCCTCTCAGCACAATCACTGAAGACAAAAATGGGTGTATACGCAAATATGATGAAAAAAAGTGGATAGTGCCTGGCTTTCAAAAGACACAGCGTCTGTTGTCTTAAAGCCTTGAAGTTAAACAAGCAGTAATCGATCAGAGAAGCAACAAGCCCACATGGAGGAAGCACATCTGCCTGTGTGATCAGGAGGTGTTGATAAAAATCAAATAACAGGCTTCAAAAGACCAAAACCAAACAAACAAACAAAAAACACATTGTTGAGAATGAGGGTGGTTGGAGCAGAGACCCAAAACCTATCTGTAGACACTGGACATCATCTCACAAAAGAGTTACAGGGAAGGGCGGCATCAACCACGTTACCATATAGCACCGATGAACCACACAATATTCCTTTGGTTCCTGGAGGCTTTCACACACACACACACACACACACACACACACACACACCACTATCTTGACCACAGTCCTGCCTTCCACTTTGAGCTAGATTGGAGCATGTGCACATGTAAGAGATAAGAACTCATGACACATGGAATCCAGGAATAGGAATAGGTGTAGCAGTACCTGGAGGGTAGGAGGACAGTGGGGAGAGGGGAGGAACCAATTGCTATGATGGACACATAAACACACATACACGCCACTCCAGGGGGATGAATAATAGAAACTCTGAGGGAGGGAGATAGCAATCCATGTAAGATTGAAAATAGTAATAATAATTTACAATTTCCAAAGGGTCACAAGGCGGGGAGAAAGGGGGAAAAGGGATCTGATATCAAGGGCTCAATAAAAAGTAAATGTCTAGGAACTAATGATGGCAGCATATGTACAACCATGCTTGACACAATTGATGTATGGATTGCTATAAGAGCTACAAGAACTCCCAATAAAATGATCTTTCATTAAAAAAAAAAAAAGAAAAAAAGAGAAAGAAGATGATTGACAGCATCATTGCCACAAGTCCCAAGACGCCCCTCTCCCTTTATTCAAAACGATAGTCACTGATACCGGAGGTCCCTATTTGAGCAGTAAGCGCTGGGCAGCTAACCTCAACATTGACGGGTCAGCACCACCAGTGGTTCCACGAGAGAAAGGTGAGTCTGTCTGCTTCCATGCAGATTTACAGCCTCAGTTACCCTATGTAGGGTCCCCTGGACTCACCGGTTTTGGAGCAAAAGTGGCACAAATAGTCTCACTCTCAACTGCAAATGAAAGGGTGGTTCAAGTTGGAGTCCAGCCCTGAGGCCACTTAGAAGAAAGGCCTGGTAATTATTCTAAAAGATCACAGCCACGGGGCACCCCTTGGAGCTCAGTTCTACCCTGAGTCCCAGGACAGAGTCGGAAACAACAGAGATACAGCTGGTTCACTGATTTGGAGAAAAGCCTCGTGACTATAGTTCTCAGAAGCACAGGGGGAAACAGCACTCTCTTCCCTTTGAATTTAGCAACCTCCTTGCCCTGTGACTAATTAGACCAAAAGGGAGATGGAACAATCCATGAGGAAAGTACCTGAACTGTGTAAAGGGTGTGTCTCATCAGAGCCACTGTGTAAAAATAACCCGGTACTTCTCCCTCAGCGTCCTCGAAGGTCGGGAGCGTCCTCGAAGGTCGGGACCCACACTGCAGCCTTCACTCACCGGTGTGTCTAAAGAAAGTTGGTGGAAGCTCTGAGCAAAAGGTCTGCTTCACAATCCCTCTCAGGGTTTCCGACTATGCTGAGATTCCCTGGTAATGAACTGACAAGTTGGAAGGCTGAGCAGATTTGAGGAGATGCCCAGCAGGAAAGACGGGAGTGCCCTGCTCCACTGAGAATAGCTGTCACCCTAGAGGTCAAGAAAATCCCCTTTCAAAGAGGCCTGGAAGAATCCTCCCACATGAAAGGGGCTGGCAGAGATTGTTGAGAGGAGGCAGGTTGTTATGGGAACCTATGGAAGTGGAAGAAACGGTTGAGTTGTGCTGTCTTCTTTAATCCTTTTGAGACAGCACCTGGTGGTGTAGTGGTTATGTGTTGGACTGCTAACTTTGAGGCCTGCAGTTCAAATCCACCAGCCATTCCTCTGGAGAAAGACGAGCCTTTCCAACCTCATAAAGAGTTAGTCTTGGACTCTCTCCTGCCTCTCTGCCCACATTGTGCAAGGACCTGGCTATGGAGATCATGGGTATCCAGGAGTTACATCATCTCCTGCCAACTTGTGAAGGGGTGGAGTCTAGTCTGTCAATCAGGTCATAGCCAATGAGGTCTCTATGTGGGCATGGCCTACTGCTGAACATTCTGGGAATGCCTACCTTCCGCCCTGGACATGGGAGCGGACTCTGTGCTTTTTCTTCCTGCTGAAAAGTCACATGGAGCTACACGGATGCAGACAGAGCCCTGGAGCTTGAGGAACCACGTGGAGACCCACACCAGTGCTGCGGTGCTTCCACCACTACTAGAACCACAAGACTTTCCACCCATTGGCCTGTGATCTTCCTGCATTCGGCATCATTGCATATTTTGCATGGGTCTGAAGAGAAATTTATAGGTTGGTATCAGACATATGGGCTAATATTGGACTTATGGACTTGATCTGGATGTTTTCTTAATATACAGTTACTTTTTATAGAAAGCTCTTTCTGATACAAAAAGAGTTAGTCTTGAAAATCCACAAGGGTAGTTTTATCCTGGTCTATGAATTGGAATCAGTCAATGGCAGTGAGGTTTTTCTGTTTCAGCTTTGTTTATTTTTTTTTTTCAAGGCCACCCACAGGTGCCTGGGAATAAAGGGCTGGAGATCTACTTCCGGAAAATCAGCCCTTTGAACACCCTCTGGGGCACAATTCTACTTGGGCACACAGAGAGTGGAGTAGACTCTGTGGCAGCTTCTTGTTTGTTCATTTGTTTGTTCTGTTTTGTTTCTGCGGTCTTCTTTGCCAGAGGGTTTCATCCTCCACAGAAGCTTGGTCAGTCTCAAAGAAGCCAGCAAAGTAGAAGGAATGTCCAAGCACTTCCCACCCGGCTTTGATTACCCCCTGCCACCTCCTAAATGTCTGCCCCGAGATGTCCTGCATCCTCTTGCTACCTACTGACTGTTTGGAGAGAGGCAGTCACCCACATCACACCACCTCTACACCAGGGATTGGAACTTTGCTAGTCCCATCGGGGTGTGAATGACCGGGAGCTGGCTGGCTGAGCTGAGTTTCCCAATAGCCTTACATTTTAAAAGAGAACCTGAATCCAATCTTCTTAGTAGGGATTGAGGCTTTGGGTGGAGAAGACACCCCTCTTCTATTATTCTCTTCGGGATGACTTAGAGTCACTGCACCACATTCCTCTGTAATCACTGATCTAGTGATAATGAGATCATCTTAAAGGCCTAGACTCACAGGATCATTCAGCAAGCTTTTAAACCAATCATGCCATTCTGGGTTGATCTGCTTTCTTTTTAAGTGCAGACCATCCCATTTGAATTTTCTCACAACGGGTGCCTAGAATAACAGAGTCACATGCTCATCCTGCTTGTTTCCTTTTTCCGTCTTTGGCACCGTTTTGATTTGTAAAATGAAGGGCTTCTTTCTGAAACACCATGTGTTGGCTGAGTGTGGTCATGCCAACCATGTAGTGAGGGTGGATCTCAGGGAGTGTGAAAGGAAGAGCCCTGATCCAAGCTGCTTCTCACTATGCTGCCTTATCAACTGCCTCATGGTAAACTATTCCAAACTGCTGCTGTTTAGCCACAGGTTCATTTTGCTCACATGTCTGAATTCAGGAAAACCCGATGGAAGAGATCCTCTCTACTCTATGGGCATCAGCTGGAGTGGGCTGACTGTGGCTGAAGAATCCATTCCCAGATGGCTTATTCACAGAATTGGCACAGGGGTGCCAAACAGGCAGGTCACACAGCTGAACTAGGTGCCATAGCTTGGTTCCTCGACATGTTGACCTCTCCACAGGGCTGCTTCTGCTTCTTCACACCAAGGAGGCTGGAATCTAAGCCTGAATCGTAAGAGGGACCAGGCTGAAATTGCCTGCCATAGTTCTTCTGCCATACTATGGAAGTTGTGCCAAATAGAGTTATTTCACTGCACTCTAATGATCAAGGAAATCACCAGGATCAGCCCAGACTCAATGCGTGGGTCATTAGACTCCAGACCTCTGAATGGAAGAAATGGCAAAGAATATGTGGCCATCTTTAATCAACTGTGAACACTCTCAGGTTAAATCTCACAAAGTTCATAAAATAGTATTTACTATGCTCTTAACACCACCACAAAGGAAACTGTCTACAAAAGTTCCTTCCCCCTAAATGCAATCTTTCATCCACTTCCAACTGGACCACCAAAGAATGTCTTTATCCGTTAAAGGAGGTTTGCCTTCATGATCACGGGCTCTCTGGGTGCTCATCTGGGTCTGCGTTTGCACATCTGTAGCAGACTGTTCATTTATTCATCCCACAATCTATCTCAGAAGTGACAGCTGGGTTTGAGGGGTTTTCTAAACTCTTGTGAGCCATTTGGATTGAATGGGAACAATCCTCTGAAAGATTGTTTTTATTTAGCAACGACGCTGACAATGTCCAAAGCATGGCTCTGTGTTCTGGAACACAGAGGGCAGGAGGGGCCAAGAAGAAGCCATCTTTGCTGTCCTTCACATGACCTCTGGCCCAATAAGGGAAGCAGATGTGATCATAAATGAGAGCACAGAAAGAGCATCAAGCAACACTGAGTGTAGGTTGAGGGTGGCAACAGGCAACATTGAGTCTCTGAGTCTCAGCTGGGGTGTTTGTATCGAGAGCACGTAGCAGTCCAGTGGCACAGAAAGTGGAGCACATGAGGAGTAAATGGAGCTTAAGAACACAAGGCCTGAGTCACACCTATGGCAAGAGGAGTGCCAGCGTTGCATTGCAGTTGAGAGTTCAGACTCTAGAGCCAGACTAGTCGGCAAACACAGCTAGAGACAAAATTTTAATCCTAATTCTGCTAGCTATGGGACAGCAGTGCAGTGGGTTATTTTACATGACTCGTTAGCCATGGTCTTTGTAACTCCCAGCAAATGACGGGGGAGGGAACATGCAAATAGCATGCATGTAACCCTACCATAGGGATTGGTCAATTTTTTCACCTTGATGAATATAGACTAAACCATTGTTGACGTGGGAAGGGGGAATCTCACTGTTGTCAAGAAAGAACCAGGAGTGGGCCACGTCCTCTGGACCTCAAGATTCCTATGTCCTGACTTTCTTGATCCAGGAAACCAGGCTGTGAGCCAGAGATGTGGTAGAAAAGTGATGGCAGCCCAGGAATGTAGCTTCAAGAGTCGAGCATGAGACAGAGTGGTAAGCATCCCAACCCAGGGAGCATGTAAAACTGAGTGCTTTGCAGCAACAGACGGCCTTTCAGACTGGCGTCTCCTAGAGGTATTTAATCATGGGAGTGCATTTTACTGAACCACAGAGCTAAAGCTGAATATTTTATAATCTAATAGCATGCCTTTGGGGCATTGATTTGCCAAGTTAAAGCTGTGACGTTGCCTAAACTGGCCAGCAGCCAAGAAACCTCATGGCTGTGAAGCCAAGAACCAGAGTACGCCTTGTCTTTGGGCACACCTGAGAAGAGGCACTCCTAACCAGACGAACTGTATACGAGGTATTGCTGATCCTGACTTGTAACCTGATAACTTCCCTAATAAACCCTGTAATGAGTCTACTCTGTGAGTTCTCTATGGTCATTGCAATGAATCATCAAACTCAGCAGAAAAGAGAATGCCATGGCCGGGGATATAAGAATTAATAAGGAAGGTTGGAGGGGGGAGGAATGTCTGACCTTCCCCCTGTGAAATCAAAGGTGAGACACGGCCCGCTGTGCCATGATTTTGTACCTGGTTATCCTACTTAACAGATAAGCTAACGATTGTATTCAAGGCCTAGGTTAATTAAAAGAACAAAATGAGTTAAGGTTAACAAAGCCCTTCAAAGAATGCCCAGCATTCAATAAAGCCTACATGAGTTTGGGGCTTTATTTATTTATTTGTTGAACAGGTCTATGAAGGCCTCAGTAATATGATCAGCCCTCATCATATGGGAATCCTTGGGTAGTCCAAATAGCTAAAGGGCCTTACTATTAATCAAAGGTCTCTTGAGAAAGAAGTCTCTAGGCTCCTGAACAATCAGCCACTGAAAAAATTTTTGTTGCATAGCTCTTCCGTGATACATACAGCACACTGCAAATTGACCCCCCAGCCATTGGATTTGTCTTTTATTGCAACCTGCATCTGGAATCACAGGACCTTATTCTTTTTGTTAAAAATAATCATTTTACTGAGGTCTCATTCAACTCTTAGCATAATCCACACACCCATCCTTCATGTCAAGCACGTTAGTTGCCATAATCATTCTTAAACATTTTCTTTCTACTTGATTCCTTGGTATCAGCTTCTCATGTTCCCCCTCCCCCACCTCCCTCCCTCCCTCAAGAACCCTTGAAAATGTATAATTATTATTATTTTTCATGTCTTACACTGACCACCAATGTCTTTCTTCACCTGCTTTTTTGTCGTTCATCCCCCGGGGAAGGGTTTTATGTAGATCATTGTGATCAGTTCCCCCTTCCTCCCCCCACCTTACCCTTACCCTCCTGGTATCACTACAATATTGGTCCTGAGGGGTTCTTCTGTGCTGGATTCCCTGTGTTTCCAGCCCTTAACCATATCTGTGTACATGCTCTGGTCTAGCCAGTTTTGTAAGGTACAATTGGGGCCATGATAGTGGTGGGGAGGAAGAAATAGAGGAAATTATATGTTTTGTCATTGCTACACTGCACACTGACTGGCTCATCTCCTCCCCATGAGCCTTCTGTAAGGGGATGTTTAATTGCCTACAGATGGGCTTTGAGTCTCCACTCTGCACTCCCCCACAGGGACTTATTCTAATGTATTATTAAGACCCAATATTTTCACTCATCAACAGATGTCCAATGCTCATATTTTACCTACAAGAAGAGTATTATTTGAATTCTGTAACAATTAAATGCATGTGTAATACCCCAACATTGGATTTGTGTCGACTTCTATTTGGTTAGGTTGAATGAGTCCAAGATTTACTCTTTCTCAGAAGAAGAACCTGGATGTCTAGACAGACTTTGAATATCCCTCATTAAATTGTATTTAACGAGTGTGTATGGAGTGTCTAGTGGAGATCTGGTGACCTCATGGGTTCCTGGTGGCAAGACCAATGGTTCAAATCTACCAACCACTCCATGGAAGAAAGAAGAGATTATCAGTCCCTGTAGAGATTTACAGCCTCGATACAGCCTTTTCTACCCTATCAGGTCCTGTGGCAGTCACCTAATTGGGTGTCAATTGGAGGATGAAGAGTGTAGGGGTGGAGTCTAGCCTGTCAATCTGGAGATAGCGAATGAGACCTCTGGGTGGGCGTGGTCGTCTCCTGAGAATTCTGGGAAATGTGCTAATTCGTTCTTGGAGGTGGGAGACATTATCTCTCTTGGTTCACTTCCTTATAGCCTTTCTACTGACAATACTCTCTACCTGAGGCACTCGACTGGCAAGGCTGGCTCCCTATAAGATATGTCTGAGAAGAAGCCACATGGACCTTCCCTGATGCAGCAGGAAACCTGGACCTAGAGAAGCCACGTGGAGACCCCTGCCAGTGCTGAGATGCTGACACCACCCCTGGAACCAAAGACTTTCTACCCACTGGCTTGTGATCATCCCGCATTTGGTGTCATTGCATGTGTTTCGTGAGTCTGAAGGACTTTGTAGAGTCTGTCGGACATATGGGCTAATATCGGACTTACGGACTTGATCTGGACTGGGCTGGGAGGTTTTCTTAATGTTCAATTGCTCTTGTATATAAAGCTCATTCTTATATAGGTACGCATGCCTATGAATTTGTTTCTCTGGTGTGCCAGGACTAGCACAGGTCTCTATAAGTCAAAACTGACTCCGTGATAGTTGAGTGGAGTGTTGGTTATGGAATGTCTGTACTTGTTCTAGGCACACAGGGTGAGCGATACAACTGTGATCTGCGTAGGGACGCATGAAAGAGACAGGTCTTCTGAGCGAAAGAGACGGGTTCCTGCATGGGCAGTCCTGAACTTTTCATTCTGCTGATGAGACAAAGGAACAATCTGATCCAGGTGGGAACACAGGTGAACACAGGCCCCGAGCAAGATTCAAGTGTTCAGGGGACCCCAGGGAAGACTCATCAGGTTAGAACAAATGGCTTGTGAAGGGGAGTCCAGGAGCTATGGCTAGAAAACGATCCTCCTTCCCAGAGAGGAGGTCTCTCAAAATGTCTCTATTCAATTTTTAAACCCCCAGAGCACCCAGCAAATGGATCGTATCTAATACCTGGGTAATGGATATCCCAGGGTTCAGGTCAGACCCAAAAAGTGAGGGCAGGCACAAGCTGCAAGCCAGAGTTCCAGGTTCCCATCACGTTCTAATTTGCAAGGGCTGTCAAGCATTAAAACAAGGCCAAGTGCATGTAGTACACTTTCTTACCCTAGGAGAAAAAAAGTTTTTTTTAAACAGTGCACCAAATCCTGGAAATGAGTTAGAAAGAAAATACTGTTTAAGGGGCGGGGGTGGGGTGGAGATCACGGAAGAATGTCCATGCCTTTCAGAACTCTCATTCTAGAAGCCTGGGGGTGCTGGGTGTTACTCATGAGCTGTTTGGGAATTGAGGTGGAGAGGGGAGTGGTGGCTGGATTTACAATTTCAAAAAGACACCTTGACCTTGTATCCAGCTGCCAACCAAAACTCTCCTTCAATCACACCCAATAATTCTTAGAGAGAGAGAGACAGAGACAGACAGACAGAGCTGGCGGTCTCCTTTCATGAAGATTACAGCCTAGAAAACTCTATGGAGTCATTCTACTCTGTCATATAGAGTTACCATAAGTACTGAATTAAGAATCTACTCCACAGTATACAGCAACAATAATTATACATAATTCTAAATATACCCAGTGAGATTTTTTTTTTCTCCAGGGCCTCAAGACACACACAGAATCCCTAATGGGCAGAAGGGCTGAAGGCTGTGAGCAAGTCTCGGATTCTAAAATCACAACACCTGATAAATTAGAAGGGGCGCAGTGGGGAATGGCCTAAAGAAGGAAAGTCACAAATCACACATTAAAGACAGAATCAAAAACAAAAAGCAACCAGTCCTCTTAATTTGGAGAACTGAGAATACCATTCCAGTTATCCCAAAATGCAAGTAAACGGAATGCAATGGGAAGTGAGAAGTCATTTGTAAACATAGGAAGGGCCAGGCGAATAACAGGAAAAGTGAGTAACCCCATATTCACACTGTGAAAAGGCAGAGGCTGCTGGGATTGCAGGCTTCTCATGAAGTCACATGACAACAGGGAACTCGGTGTCGCAGACCATTCTTCTCCGAAGCCTAATGGGCCTTTAAGAACACTTTCCAAGTGGATCTATAAAAACAGTGTTCTTTAAGCTATTCCCAAGAACAAGTAAGCTGGTGCTGACCAGTAACTCTGAAATTTTTTGACCTGTGGGTATCAGAGCAGGAATAATTTTTTTACGAGTCTGTCTTAAAGGTTTTTAAATCCAATTCATGGCCAAATCTAGGGTGCAATTTAAGACTGCATGTGGACGTAGGAAGCACAGCCTTTCAGAATGTAAGCAAAGTGAGCTAGTTCTGAATTCCGTTTTTCAGGCCAAAGGAAATGTGCTGATGACTTCCCTGGCACTCTGAAAGTCCACAGCAGCCGTGGTGCTCATGGGGATCCTGTACACTGTAGTTCTGGCCTTGGCCTGCTTACTATAAGGTCAGCAGTTCGAACCTCCCAGCCACACCGTGGAAGACAGATGAGGCTGCTGCCTCCTGTAGAGAATGGCAGTCTTGGCAATTCTCCATTGGGTTGCTAAGAGTCTAAATCAACGCAGTCACAATGGGGGTTCTGTCAACGCTGGGGTTCTGGTGACGCAGTGGTTACCCGTGTGGTCGCCAAGAGCTGTGATGTGAACCCACCAGATACTCCCAGGAAGGACACTTAAATGAGGCAGTCCACTTAAAACGATTCCAAATAAACCACACTCACTGCCATTGAGTCTGTGCTGAAGCAAAGCAACGCTATCAGACAGTCTAGAACTGTCCCTGAGAATTTCCAAGACTTTATCTCTTTAGAGGAGAGAAAAGCCCTGTCTTTCTCCCAAAGAGTTCCCGGTGGTTTTGAACCGATGACCGCTCAGTTAACAACCCAATGAGAACCATTATACCACCAGGGCCCCCGGTCCCTATGGGGTGGAGCTTCTCTGTCTTCTAGAGTCTCTGTGAGCCCAAATTGGCTCAATGGCAATAGAGTTTGCCTTCTCTTTTATTCTAACAAGCAAGTTAGGAATTTAGATCAAATTTCGCATCCTCGGCGGCAGAATTTTGATTGGAACTTGATGGTTAGCTTCTGGGAAAAACATTACCGGGCTACCTTTGAAACTTTCTGTCTAGTTATTTTTAAAAGACCTACCTAGTACTCACAAACCTTATATATGGAACTTTGCAAAATATACTTTATTCCTGACTCCAAAGAGCTGGTGACCTGAGTAGTTAATATATGTACACATGAAAAGTACAATGATTAAAAGCTGTATATTAAACTGATGATCTGCCCTGTAAATCTTCACTTATATATCACACACACCCAGAGCTGTGCCTTTTGATTTGTTTGTTTTTTAAATAGAACACTCTGGGATATATACATCATGATATTACTTATGGTATATAGAAAGGTGCCATTCACTATGCCTCAATAGTAAGAAGGAAGTCATTTAGTTATGCCTTATTTAAAATAATGTGGGCTCTAATATGCATCCAAAGGTCTAGGAAATACCAAAATAAATAATTAAGGAAATGCTCAAATCTGAGTAAGTGTGGTTGACAGTTCAAACCCAGCAGCCATTCTCCATGAGAAAGAAGAGGCTATCTACTCCCGTAGAGATCTGTGGCCTCAGGAATCCTCTTCAGGAATCCTTGTGAGTCACAATATCAGGATTAAACAGTCACATGAGATTTAAGGGGTGCTAGAAGGGGAAGATAAAACTGGGTCTTAAAGTATAGATTGGTATTCATCATTTAGAGTAGGCAAAAGAAGGCGTCTCTGACAGGAACATAGTCTTGGAGATTTGCAAAAAGCCAAGGTCTGTCTAGCCACTTATGCTCAGCCTGACTTTTTTTAAAACCCTTGATATTCTGTTCCTTTGTAATACTACACTATGTAGATTTCTACTTCTGCCTCATGCAATTTTTGTACCCTCCTAACTCCTATGTGTATCTAGCATCTTCCGCCCCCGCTGCCTGAGAACATCTTGAAGATCAATAGCCAGAGTTTGGGGCACTCTCTCATGAATAGATTCTTGCTTGTAAGCCAAGACATTGTTTTTGCTAGACAAAGGAAAGGAGGAAGCCATAAGGCTGACAGCCAATGTGTGACAACTTCATGAGAGGACTTACTGTGTCTCCTTAGGGAAGAGTTCTAAGACACTGGATCGTGGTTTGTTCTATTCGTGTCAGAATGGAGTGTGGTGATTGCACACAGCATGTGAAGTGCGGGCTGCTTTTCTTTGCCTGGAAGTGCAGTCTTGTTTTTCAGGATGTGTAATAACTTCTCCAAGCTACTCAGCTGAGCATGCATGAGACCCAGACACTGCCTCAGAAAATACGGAGCCCTCATCATCACTGTCGCCATCACACACATATGTCACTTAGGCACCTGCACCAGAGCACCAAGTCTAAGGGTGACCTGGTGGGAGCGCACATTGAAGTGGCCTTTTGTGTGTGCAGGAATCATCTAACTTATCTCCTGGTACCATTTGTTTTTAGAGTCCTGGGGTCTATGGGTTGTTCACCCTCATAATAATTCCAGAAAGTAATAATTCCAGAAATTTTATTGGCTCCATTTTATCACTATGAAGACATGGAAGCTCAGATAATTGCTAAGCTACACAAAGCCCAAAAGAAGAGCTGGCTAGTCTTTTGGATGGCGATAAACACTGGTGTTCTGTGTGGCCATGCCCATGCTATGGCACTTCCTGTTCATTGTCATCAAGTTGACTCTGCCTCACAAAGACCCCGGGTGTACAGAGCAGAATTGCACTCCATACGGATTGCCAGAGTGTGGCCTTTTGGAAGCAGATCACCAGGCCTGAATTCTAAGGAGCCTGTGGGTCAGTATGATCTGCAACTCTTTCGTTTCAACCCAGTGCTTAACCTATTTAAGCACTCACGGCTCCTGGTATGCTAGTCCAGGTGGACTAGAGAAACAAATTCATAGACATGCATTGGATATAAGGGAAAGGTTTACATACAAGAGGAATGGAACATTGGGAAAGCATCCCAATCTAGTCCAGTCCAAGGTCACAAGTCCAATGTTAGCCCAAATATCCAGCACCAATCCATAAAGTCCCCTTCCAACTCACGAAGTCATAGGCCAGTGGGTGCACAGTCTTGTGTGTCTGGTGGCAGTAGAAGCAACAAAAGTATCTCAGCACTGGCAGGGGTCTCTCTGTGGCTCCTCCAGCTTCAAAGGTGTGACTCCATCAGGGGAAGGCCGTGTGCCTTCTCCTCCGACTCCTCCAGTTCCTCGGATGCTGCCATCTTGTCTTGTCAGTTGAGCATCTCCCAACAACTAGGGAGATGGTCGCTCATCTCCACGAGGGAAATATCACAAGACTTCCTATCATTCTCAGAGAAAGCTATGCCCACAGAGGTCTCATTGGCTATCTCCAGATTGACAGGCTAGACTCCAACCCTAGACTTCCCATCATGAAATTGACATCAAGTACATCACCGCCACACCTGGTGATATATTTAAATATTTCCACATGTTGTACGACATAGTAATGAGCCAAAAATCAGACCCACTGCCACTAAGTCGATTCAGGCTCAATGTATACTGCCTTGTTGGGTTTCCAAGATCTTAAATCCTTATGGAAGCAAACAAGTTTTATCCTGCTCTTTCGGAGCAACTGGTGGATTCTAACCCCTGACTCTGGTGTTGGACTCATAAGCCACTATCCCACTGGGGCTCCTTGGATGTAGTAATTGTATGCGATAAAGCCATAGGTTGGCATTAACAATGTTTTATAGCCATCATGCTATGCTAATTATGATATAGGGAAGAATAAAGGGATTCAAGCTGTGCAGATCCCATCTAGTCCAGCCATACAAATAAATTTCAAATTGTCACCAATGCTATTGATGTGACCGAAATGGCAAGATAACAAAGAATGTACATTCAAAAGAGAACTACCAACCATATTTAAAACTAAAGTTAGCCATTTTTAAAGTCAAAGAGTCTTCCTAAATACCCCAAAATTTTACAATTTGACTGATCATGGAAGTATGAAAACATCTATATTTATGGTCAATCAGAAGATCTTATATCTCAAAATGGTGTAGACATTTGGGGTATTGGGGACCACTTTGTTTTGTGTGTTTTATTTTGTTTTAATGAACTAGCTACTAAACTAAATACCCTACATATGGCCACATCCTCTGTGCACATGTATAGATTACATAACATTATGAATTACACCATTCCAGAATTGTACAGAGTCCAGCTAAACTCAGCTCAAGAAATGCTAAAGACGTTCACATACTTGTAGAGTCATTTCTAAGGCACTGTTCACTGTCTCTGTCCTGATATTAAATGCAAATATTTAGTCCTTCCCCTCCTTTTCCTTAAAAATCAGATTCTGTTATTGTCTGAATTTACAAGTAGGGTGACAGAAAAGCCTAACTTTTAATTGCCCGTGCCCTTCACCCAGATCCCCCACCCCCACCCTACAGATGCTCCCTTGAGCTGGTGTTTGCAGAAGGGCACAGGGAGTTGGAAATTCCAGAAGAGACAGAACATCTTCCCTAGTCCAGCAATGCTTTCATTGTTTAAAATTGATGCAAAGGCAGTTCATCCATAATTATGCTCTTATTATACCTCTGGTCATATGAAATGGGAGATAATTAGTTATAACTTTTAAGAGCCAGGTAACAGTTTCTCAATCATTTTTCCTGAGGCTACTCAGATAAGATTTTTCTTTCTTCAAAGCACATTGTGTGTAGACTATTTTCCCCAGAGTTCTAAGGGGTTCTAGGACTTACCCTAGGGTCCTCCGAGAAGTTAGAGGTGGTTAGCACAAGCAAGGTGTTTGTGCTTCAGCTGCCTTCACACAGATCAATGAAATGACTTCATATGCTGATGCTCTTCATAAGGTGTGTCTAAAGGCTAAAACACTGATTGAGAACTGTCATTTGATGGCTGCCCTAGCAGGTGGCTCCAAAGTACTAAGTCTGATACCTGTGGATGTCTTCCTGTTGGGCACTGGATTGCCTTTGCTATTTTAATGAGGCAGAATGAGCTGGAGAATGTCTCCCAGCCTTCTATGCTGAGATATGAAAAGAGCTAATTTAGACTAGGGGATGTACACTGGTACAAAAAGGAGCCAGAAATATAGGAAATCCAGGACAGATGATCCCTTCAGGAACCAGTGGTCAGAATGGTGATACCAGGAGGGTGGAGGGAAGGTGGAGTAGAAAAGGGGAACTTATTGTAGAGATCTACATATCACCTCCTTCCTGAGGTATGGACAACAGGGAAATGGATGAAGGGACACATGGGACGGTGTACGATATGACAAAATAATGATAATTTGTAAATTATTAAGAGTTCTTGGGGGAGGGGGAGGGGAAATATGGGGACTGATACCGGGGGCCTAAGTGGAAGGAGGATGTCTTGAGAATGAAGTTGGCAACAAATGTGCAAATGTGGACTGCATAAACTTGATGTATGAATTGATCATGAGAAGAGTTGGAGGAGCCCCCAATAAAAAGGTTAAAAAAGAAAATCGCCAAATAATGTTTTAGCCAAAAAAAAAAAGCTAGCTGAACCAACAGTGAGGCAAATGAGCATGTAGAGGTGGGAGAAGGGAGATGTCAAGCCACAGGAAGATCAGAAGGCCAAAAGAGGAAAAAGGATGTCCCTTCAGAGCCCACCCAGAGAGAAAGCTTCCTCCTAGGGCTTCACCCCCAACCCCCACCCCCGGGCCCTTGAGTGGACTCCCACTCAGAGCCACTCTATCAAAAGAGTTTCTGAGATTGGAAATCAGCATGAGAGCAATCAGCCTCATCTTTCTCCCTTGGAAACAGACCAATGCTTAACTGACACGGCCCCCAGACCTCTAGGACAGTGGTTCTCAGCCTTCCTAGTGCCACGACCTTTCAAACAGCAGCTCGTGTCATGGTGAGTCCCCAACCATAAGATGATTTCCATTGCTCCTTCAGCACTGTACCTTTGCTACTGTTATGAATCAGGTGGCCCCGATGAAAGGGTTGTTCGGCCCCCAAAGGGTTCGAGACCCATAGGTTGAGAAGTGCTGCTCTGAATAGCTTCTGTTCTCAAAGCTTTGACTCTCCTTGTGGTATTCAAACCCCCTGCCACGAACTCAGTTCTGGTTCAGAGTGACCTCACCTAGGGTTTCTGGGGCTGTAGATCTTTACATGACTTGAAAGCCTCATCTTTTTCCCATTGCAGCAGCTAGTGAGATTGAATTGCTGACCTTGCAGTTCGCAGCCCAATGCCACACCCACAGCAGCTTCACAGAATAAACAAGACATCACCAGCTAAAGACATAAGTTATATTGAAAAATTCCCAGGAGCCATGACAAAAGAAGTTTAGAGTTCATCCTCTTCTAAGGAAAAAAAAAGGTTGCCATACTACTATTTTAGTTGAAAAATGAGGAGGTGAAGAAATAACAGCAATAGGGTTTCACATGAGCTGGGTTTGATTGCAATAAGATACTACTGCTAAAAGCCATGTGTTTAGCTGCCTGAGTGCCCATAACTGGACTCTTTTTGTCTTCACAGGAAACTACAAGAATGCAGAAAATGGCTTTCTCTCTTATCTGATGCTCAAAACCTATCGCTGTTGCATCTTTTCTTCTTCCTCTTCTTCCATTTCTAAACTATTGATTAGGCTTGCCTGACCTTTGGTAGGGTCACTGACTTCTGTTGTAGTCCCATCTCTCTGATCATCTGCTCTGGGCTCAGTACTCCAAGCCATCCTCAGAGTCCTCTTGAAGCTACGTCTAGATTCCCTGGCCAGCCTCTCCTCATAGCTGCCTCGGTTCTCAGTCCTATGAGAGGTCGTCCAGACAAGAACTCAGAACTGTTTACTACACCGAAACAGAAACACCATTCACTCTCAGTGCTAATCTTGAATTATGGAATCATAGAACAACAGGTCTGTGAGGGTCATGAAGACCTGGCCAGTCAACTCCATAGTCACTCCTGCTTTCTCCCACAGTCTAGAGCACATCACCTTGGCTCTTACCAAAAATGACTTCCAACAGATCAATATGAATACCCTGCAAGGATATAAAAGAAAATGCTAAGAGTTCTTTCAAAAATAACTTCATAAGAAATCGTTTACTGCCTTCCTAACTGAACGATCCTCCCTAAGCTCTCTGATAGAGAATTCATTAAATGAGTCTAGATTATTTTAATCATCCCTGTAAGGTAGAGAACACATCTTGTGACACCTATTTGCAGACTAGTTGTTGAGACCATATGTAATATAAAATGGAATCAACTACCCTAGAAGCCAGAAGCTTTGGTTGGCCCCCCTGTGCAATGAGGAACATAATGTTCTTTCACAGAGTTGCTCTGGAAGCTTAAATGGGCTTCCCCATGGAATGTGATTGGCCCACCAAATCAGCTGCTGTCCAGTCAGCTGTGAGCTACGGAACTCCACATGCTGCAGAGTGGAAGGGTACTGCATGGACCCCATGTGGTTTCCATGAAAGCCACATTTTAGAAGCAGATGGCCAAACCTTCCTTTCAAGGCACCCCGAGGTGAGTTCAGAAGAACTAGCTTTCCATTAGTAGCTACTGCCTTAATCACCCCCTGACCTAGAGAAACTAATCAATACATTTGCCTTGTTGATAGTGGTAGTGGAGGTTAGCAAGACCAGACTGAGTTTTCGGCATTGGATTGCCAACTGCAAAGTCAGAAATTGAAACTCACTAGCTGCTCCAAGAAAGGAAGATGAGGCTGTCAATCATGTAAAGATCTACAGCCCCAGAAACCCTAGGTAAGGTCACCATGAACCAGAACTGAGTCCGTGGCAGTGGGTTTGAATATCACAAGGGGGTGGGCTTCGTGAACAGAAGCTATTCAGGGTTCTGGTTCTACAGCAGCACTTCTCAACCTGTAGGTCACTACCCTTTTGGGGGCCGAACAACTCTTTTGACTCCCCATGTACAATAAGTAGATATCAAGTCACTTTTGTCCAGCCTGCTGAATAATTACTAGCTACTGATGTATCAAATTACTTCCAGTTATCATTCAAACCAGCACTTTTCATCCATAACCCCAAGCAAAATGAACCTACTGTCATCAAGCCAATTCTGACACATAGAGACCGTCGATAAGACTTCCAAAATTGTAAGTCTTTCTGGGAACTGATGGCGAGCAGCCCAATGCTTACCCAATGCATCACCGAGGCTTCTCGTTCACACTCAGGGTGTTGTTTTTGACCACCATCCCGAAAGCCCCATCCTCCTCAATGGTGGTGATTGGCAGTGGCTGGTTGGTTTCCTCAGGGAAACAGGCTAAAATGAATTACTGAGTGCTTTCCTATTTATTTCACCCCTCTCCATCCCATGAGGATTAAACAAAAAAAAACACATAACATGGACATGACACAGAAATTTTCTTTTCCAGGAAGAAGTTACTTTGGTTAAATTTTCACAATGGAATGAGACAACGTTCCTTTTATATCCTTAGCACTTCCTTAGAAATATAACCAAAACTTATTTGGTTAGAAGTGTGATCAAATGTCTGCATTATTAATCTATTTCATTCAGCTTCAATTTATAAAGAGCTCTTCAAATATTTTTGTTAACTATTTTTTTAATTTTAGAAGCTTAGAGTTTGTTACTCTCAGCTGGCAAACAAGGAAGGCATATATGCTTACAAAATGAAGCATGCTACTCTATTCATGAAATAATACCCATCGTCTTATGCCAATGATTCAAAAACAAAAACTTGAAGCTGAACTTGGCAGAGGTGAGTCAGTGTGAGGATGTGGAAAGAATGAAGTATCTGTAATTGGAAGACTTTGTTTTAAATCCCAGCTCTGTGACTTAATACCTGATCTTGCATCTATATCCTTAGACCTTCCTGAGTTTTTCCTACCTGTGAAAAGGAAATGACGATTCTTGCTTTTTGCTTCTTCGGAGTGTTCTTGTGAAGCTCCAATGTGACACAGTACACAGGCGAACTTGGAAAATGAGAATGTGTTCCCCGTGCATTTCTGCCAACTCTTCCAGGCTTCCTGAGTGGGTCTCCTTTGTTCATTTTGATCAACAGCACAACTCACAGGGGTGTGAATCTCTTGTTGAAGGAGCGACTTACTCAGATCTTTTATGGATTTACAACTTATGCATTGATGATCCCAGATAAGTCCTTCTGAGAGATACCAAAGGGCTTAATAAGATCTGAAAACCAAAAAGCTTCCAAACATAATTATCTTCTAAATGTAATTCACTTATGAAAAAAATCCTATGTATCCCTATCAATCTGGTCACTCTATTATTCAGTGTGAGGATCAAAGCCATTTTTGAGCAGTTGTGTTCTACTATCAGCACACACACACACACACACACACACACTTTCTCTTGTTGACAAGTAATTGCATTCTAAGGCTTTATGAAGTATCAGAAATTATTTGCATGCTCTCAGCAATTATATAGAGATGCCGACACAAAGAATCAATAGGTTAAACACTCCACAGCATGCGACTATCTGCTTGCATAAAGCTTTACAGTCTTAATTGGACATTCCCTTACAGAAGGGTCATGGGTGCAATACAACAACAATAAAACATACATCTTTCCTCTACTACTTTAATGCTTTCCTTCCCCCACTATCATGATTTTAATTCTACCCTACAAATCTGGCTTGACCAGAGCATGTACATGGGTACAGATAAGAGGGAAACAATGCCAGAGGGCAGTGATGCCCCCCCCCAAAAAAAGAGGGAAACAGGGAATCCAGGACAGATAAACCCCTCAGGATCAATAAGAAGAGTAGTGATACCAGGAGGGGAAGGGAAAGGTGGGAGAAGAAAGGGGTAACAAATCACAGTAATCTACATATAACCCCTCTCTCTTGGGTGAAGGGAGACATAGGTCAGTGAAAGACATGAAAATATCATAATAATTTATAAATTATCAATGATTTGAGAGGGAGAGCAAATGGGGGAGCAAGAAGGAAAAATGGGGAGTGAGCTCAAGTAGAAAGAAAATGTTTTGAAAATGATAATGGCAACAAATGCACAAATGTGCTTGACACAATGTATGTATGTACATATTGTGATAAGAGCTCTATAGCCCCCGATAAAACGATTTTTAACTGTATTCCTTCACCCACTTCCCCGTATTCTAGAGAGATCATATATAGATCCCCTGCAATTGGTTACCCCCTTCCACTTCACCCTCCCTCACCCTCCGGTTATCACCAAACCCACCACTGGTCCCGAAGGGATCATCTGTCTTGAATTTCCCATGTTTCTGACTCCAGTTTACATTCTCTGGTCTAGCCGGGTTTGCAAGGTAGAACTGGGATCATGATAGTGTGTGGGAGGAAGCATTTGGGAACTAGAGGAAAGTTGCTTACCTCATTTGTTGTCACATTGTACCCTCTCCTCCCTGCAACCCCTCTGTGAGGGGATGCTGCTTCACCTATTGATGGGTTTTGGGTCCCCACTCATTACTCCCCTGGAATGATTTTTCAAAGAAAAAAGATTTACAGTCTTGGAAACCCCAGGGTCACTATGAGTTGGAATTAACTCCATTGCAACGGGCTTGGTTTTGTATATAGTGTGTGTGCATGCACGTGTGTGTAATTATTTTTTGAAAACATGGTTGCTGTTGAATCAGTTCAACTCATGGCAAAAGTAGTGTGTCAAAGTACCCCGTTTTTTGTAAGGTGTGACTTAAGGAAGTTGATTGCTCAATCTTTCATCTGAGTTACCTCTCGGTGGATTTGAACCATCAGTCAGTTTATTGGTATCCAACTGTTTAACTAATTAAGCCACCAGGTAGCCTATAATGTCTTTCCATATCTATATATATAAAACATGCCCACATATATATGTATACATAGAAAGAGAAATTTTAAAATAAAATCCATTTGAATATGTATATGTGTGTGATATTTTTATCTTATCGCTTAAAAGAGTTACGCAAAAATAAGTTGAAAAGTGCTGTGACCAGGTTTTCAGTTCATCGATGCACTGGTGTATTTCAACAAGACATGCTTAACCACATCTTTGCAGTCAATGGATGGATGCAGACAAGTTCTCTCGGTAATATGCACTTGCTTGAGTTTTACTAAACCCCCCCCCCCAACCTACTGTTTTCTATTTGATGCCAACTCATATCAATTTTCCAAGAAGTTGTAAATCCTTCCTGAGCAGGCAGCCTCATTTTCCTCTTGCAAAGCAATTGGTGGGTTTGACCCACCAACCTTGCAGTGAATAACCCAGTGCTTAACACACTCTCCACCAGGACTCGGTTTCATTAGCGTCTCTTCAAAAGAAAGGTCCAATGACAGCAGTGGCTTCAGAGGGGATGTGTGGGGCCAGTTTAATTCAAGGTAGAGAAGCCAGCCCAAAAGGTTCGGATGATTGTTCTATACGACTCCAAGGAGATGATCTTGATAGATTGTCTTTGAAGGACCCCAGATGCTGCAGGTTCTTAATATGAAACACTTTTAAGGAAACTGACACCTTCAGTGGTGAGATGAAGGCCAAGAGATTTGGACCAAGGATTTTTTTTTTCCCTATCACAACCACATTCCTGCTCGTGCTTTGAAAGTATCAAGGCCTGTCCTATAAGAAAGTTAGGGCTGAGCCCCGGTGGCGTAGTGGTCGTGCACGGGACTGCGGCCCACTGGGATGGAGGTTCAATTCCCACTCACAGGAGCAAAGGCTGGGCCTCCTACTCCCACTACCAGGGCAGTGATGCCTAAAAAAATAAAATTTAAAAAAAAGAATTTTATGGGGAATCTTATCCCATACCTTATACCTTACCCTACAGCACTATTCTTGCCCCTCCAATTTCTTCTTGTTCCCCAAATAAGAAAAAAAAACACCTAAAAGATACACAATTTGAGTCCCTCAAGGATACCAAACTGAGGCTCAGACAGGGAGACTATTGATGAGAGCAGAATGAAAACTTCAGGGCAGGGTGAGGGAGATGGAAACACTTCCCACAGAAGCGTATGCACCTACATGGAGAATATGGTAAGAAATAATCACTCCCCATTTTGATATTTTTGTTTAATAAAGGTTTCTGTGACTTTGGAGCAATTCTTTTGACTTACCCTCATGGGTGTGTGCAAAACCCGAGACTTTAAGGCAGTTTATCTAAGCTTGTTCTATTTAAAATATAAGTATAGTTGCTTCTCGTTATTTTTATAGCTTGTAGGTCCAACCTAAGTCACAACTCTTACTGGGATTCCAATTTTTTCTCAGGGAGGACTTGAAGTTTATTGGCTATAAATTGAAAAGACCCACACTTAAGAAATGTGCAATTTTCAGAAAGACTAGCTGTAGTCTATTATGATTAATGAAGGATGTCTCTCTGCTCCAACCCGAGTCACACTGCTGCCTAAGCAACTGCATCTTCCTACTTGCTATTTTCATTACTAACTCCCGTGGTGGCTTTTTCTATTGACTTTAAATTTAGAACATGTCTTAATGGCACTGTAGCATCAGGTTCTACATCCTTCTGAGGAAGCAAAAACAGCCTCTGGAAAACTAGAAACGGAATCTGCATACAGGAGGTGGGGGCGAGTGTCCAGTGGACTGAAGAATCCAGGTCTGTGCCCCACACCACACCAGCACCCTCCCCACCTGGTCTTGTTATCCAAGTAAAACACACTGAAGGTGAATATCAAGGACTGTGTACAAAAAAGGCTGCATCTGGCACAGTTTCACACTCACACACTATTAGGGAGATAAAGAAAAAATAGTACCAACAATTATTCTTGATTCTAAACCCTTTTGAGCACTGGCTGCCAGAGCCACCTGGATGCTAACAGCCCTCTAACAGTCCTCCTGAAGTGCAGGGACCTAGCTCATTGCTGCCAAAGGTCACCTGTCTGATCGCTTCTCCATCAGCTTTCTGAAGACTGAAAAATTCATCCATTGTTCCATCTACCTGAACTTCAACAACCAAACTGACTTCTTCGTGAACTTGGCTGACATGATTGATTTTTGTTTTGTTTTGTTTTGTTGGCACTCACTCACACTAACAGGAATGAAATTATTTCCAAGGCAACTAGTTCGATATAGATTGCACCATTTTACCCATCTTACAGTCTCATCATCTACATACATCAAACCAAATCCACTGTTAACAAGTTGATTCCACCTGATAGCGCTACCCTATGCAACACAGCAGAACTTTCTCATAGGGTTTCCCATGCTGTAAATTTTCACGGAAGCAGACTGCCACACCTATTTCCTGCGAAGTGGCTCATGGGTGCAACAGTTGAGCACTTTAACCACTGTGCCACCACGACCCCTTGCATACAGACTAGGTCTCTGTAGAAATTAGCTATTGTCCATCAGTTCAAAGGCTAAATCACTTTGGTATATTAGTGGGTGGGGCTGCCAGTATTGGCCCACTTCCCACCTTCTCCACACTTCAGAAGACGCTTCATAGCGTTAGGGGCGAACCTGTATTTTTTCTCATAATGAGCTTTCATGAGGAGAGAGTCTTTTTAATAAAGTGGGTAGTTAGAAGTGTTTGCACTGAGAAAAAAAATCTATCTGGAAATGCGGTAGCGTACTGTCACCCAGACTTGTTGTGACTGGTGTGTTTGTGGCTGTTGGGAACAGAGTAAGGTCTGTCCAGGGTGAGACCCCACTCTGGAATCAGGAACAACCTCACTGATAGCATCTTAGCAACAGTTGTCTTGGGAGACACAGAGCCAATAACTACAGAGCCTTATGATTTGGACGGCTTTGCTAAAATGTTGAGAACTGCAAAAGTCAAAGCTATTGGCTTCTATAGTTTTAGCTGTAACAAACCCAATGACCATTTTTGAGGATGAATAATAAAACAAACAAACAAAAGCAGCCTATCTTCAGTGGAGTCGGTTCTGATGCATGGTGTCCCATGTGTCGCAAGGTAGAATTATAGCCCCATCGGGCTTTCTTGACTCTAATCCTGCTAGAAGCTGTTTGCTGGGTTTTTCTTCTGTGAAACCACTGAGTGAGTGAGTTCAAATTATAATATTTAAATTGATAACTGATAGCAAACTTCTTGCGCCAGGCCACCCACCCCTTTCTTCAGGGACTTTCTCTCCCTTTCCCAGTATATCTTCTGATATTTTATACTAAACATGCCCATTACAAACTCAACTTTTAGGCCTTTAGGAGTCTGGAATCCCCAAGTGTTGTTTTTGAAATACAGGCATTCCTTGCTAATAGGAAAGGAAAGGCCTTTTAAGTCCTTAGGAACTAAGGTGATCCAAGAAAAATATATGTAGCTTTTTTATAATCAGGACAAACCCACAAGTGAAAGAGGCCCAAGCTACATTGTTGCTGAGAATGCCAGTACTACAGAGAGAATCACAGTGGAAAATTCTATAGCCCTTTATGACTTATAAGCTGCATTGACATGCATTACCTTGTTTAATTCAGGAAGAATTTCTTGAAACCTCATAGCCCGTGCATGCTCCCTGATGGGTGAGCCAAATCACCTGGGTGCCAGAAATCTGCAAAGCCATTCTAAGCAACTTCCACAAGTTTTCTCTTGATTTTATTTCACTTTGGTGCACCATCATCAAAAATCAATATAGCATTTGGAAGTTAAGCATTACATCGACTAAGATAATTTTCCTATTTATGTGTGTGGGGGTTGTCTGATAGAGACCAGCTTTGACAACTGATTCCTTTTACTTTATTTTATTGTTGTGATCCCTTTATTAAACACTAAACAAGAAAAAGATGGGACAAAGGCAAATCACCCAAATGAAGGAGTCTATCAGCATGAAACCATATGATGCCCAAAGGATTCCTCAAACAAATGAAATCACAACAAAATCATGATTGGCAGCAGACCATTGCAACAATGGCGAAGATGGGACAGCAGAAGTGGGGAACGACATGATTAAGATACTGGCTCCTTTTAATTTTATAGACACTGTATGTTAAGCTTTTGACAAGGTTTCATCTGTGTGTGTGTGTTGCTCAATGCTCTAAAGGTCAAAACAAATTCTCTATCCCAATCATATTTTTACTTTCTCTGATGGTTTCATTATTTATTTTCATCTTTGTTTTCCTTTCTTGTTTTATGTCTATGTTTATGTTACATTAATGTTGTATTGACATATATGGTGTGCAGGTGTCTGCTTAATAGACCGTTGTTTATAAACTGTAGTCTTTTCCAAAAGATAGAAAATTATAAACAAATATTTATCTTCTTTGCTTCATGGAATAACTGTGGAATGCATCTATATATTTTTCTGGTATTAAAAATGAATAAAACTCAAGGATAGAAAAAACTGTAACAAAATCACATGGCTAGTAATAGTCTAAAACTCAGTTTCTTCTTTTTTAAAATCCAAACACAGTTATTTCTCTCCCATAATTAATACTATGCTACAGGAGAAAAAGGTATTTAAGAAAATAATGGAAAATCACAATTTTGGCAAGAAAGAGTTGTGTCTCATTTTGCTGTATACACAGGATATTTAAATGAACAGAATTAAGCTATCTTTGCTCCTAGATTAAAGGATTCCACAATCTGTCTTCTTGTAGGGTCACACCAAATGGGCCCATAAACACATAGAGGTCACTTGGATAGTCAGCTTGTATGCAGTAGAATCTCACTCTCCCAAGACATTCAAGCAATCGCTTTCATTCCCTGTTAACAAGTGGGTTTTATAATCTCTTCTTTATTCGCCGCATTCAGAGACTTGGGAATTGCATTTATGTATGTTGAAGTTGATTAGTTGACATGACCTCTTTCTTTGCAACAAATAAAACATGAAACTTCAATCTCCAAAGCTCTTTGAACATTTATTTTTAATGAGTAGTGTTCCCTGCTCAGACAATCAAATCACAAGGTCATCCAGAGAAGCCTGAAATTTGAACACATTGCCAAATAAAACCTATGAGGAAAAAAATAACCTGAATGAATTGTTCTCTAGTTGTCAAAATCAGTTACTTGTTATCTTAAGACATATACACATACACAAAGGATACAAACCACATTTCTTTTTTCATCTTTTTCTTCACAGATAAGGGAATCTGTCACAGAGATGGAAAGATGTTGATAAAATGGTTTGGGCCTTGTGATTTCTTGGCCCTTGTTTCTAAGGCTAGTAAATATCCATATGCCAGTTATCTAATTAGTGCTGTAATCTGACTTAATAAGGCAGGCTACTAACATATGACAAGATTGCTGCTGAGGGAAAATGGGTAGAATGGAAAAGACCATTCCGTCAAATGAAGGCTGCTCTGCTCAGAAGGTCCTCAGGCTCTGGAGGAAGGGAGCAGATGAATTAAAAGGAGCCTTAAAAGTCATCTGGCCATATATTTTCAGAAACATCCCCCAAATTCTCCTTTTGATTCTACTTAAGACTCTCTAGTGCTGAGAAACTCACCCTGTTTCAAAGTACCTATTCCAATTTCAAGGCATTCCTAACCACCCCAGGGCCTACCACCAATCTAGCAGAGCACACTTCCCCATAATAAAAGGCTCCCATGAATCTTCCCATCAGTGCTCTGCTCTGAAGTAACTGGGAACCATGAAAACACATTCAAGTGCTTCCATCTGAAAGATGGCTAAAATGCCATTTGGATGATCGTTGATTACAGGACAATGGATGAATCTGATCATGTCCCAAAAGGCACAAACAGTTGCCACAAGTGGCTACTAATTGAAAAGCTGGAGGTTTAAGTTCACCTAGAGATCCTTAGAAATTCAGTTCTTACAAAATCCTCCATGAAAAACCGGGGGGCGGGGGGGGGGGGGGGGGCACAGTTCTATTCTGACGCACATGAGGGTGCTGACAGACTCATTTGAAACATGGGCACTTGTGTACTGTAAGAGAAGTGTTGATATCCAAGTTGTCTGTGGGAATTTGTCGTTTTGACATGGTAAGGTGACCAGGCATCCTGCTTTTTAACAATTTGTCCTGCGTCCCGCGGCATTTTAAAATTAAATAAATATATTGCAATACTATTTTTGTGTTCTATGAACATTTCTGTTGCTCCATATTAAAGTGACCAGATGTCCCGCTTCGCTTGTGGCAGGACAGTCCCAATTTTAAACAATTTTTCCATGTCCTGCGGCATTTTTTTTTTTTTTTTTTAGGCATCACTGCCCTCAGGTGGTGGGAGTAGGAGGCCCAGCCTTTGCTCCTGGGAGCCGGAATTGAACCTCCATCCCAGTGGGCCGCAGTCCCGCGCACAACCACTACGCCACCGGGGCTCAGCCCATCCTGCGGCATTTTTAACAAGTCCTGATTTTTGAAAAGAATGCACGACAAGCTCAGGAATGGCAGGAGAATGGGAAGGGGATAGACCCCCTCTACACACAACACACACACATCAATGGTGTCCCACTCTACCAATGTTAAAATCTGGTCACTTTACTCCATATAGACAAAATTTTTAATCAAGAAAAACCCCTCCTCCCCCAGCTCCATGATATCCCGCTTAAAATCTGGTCAATTTATAGAGGAAAAGGGATTACACTAAGGAGTCCCTTACAGGCCTGTGTTGCTTCAGCAGATCCTTGAAACATTTGAATTGCTATTTCTTACCCGGGGTCCGTATGAGGCAGTTTCCTAGATCTGTCTTGCCCTTGTTGACCCCGCCACCTGGCCCACATGGCTCCACTGCTACCTTTGGGGGGTGGTATTAGTTGCGTGGTCTTGGTTTTGAGTCATGGCGGCCCAATGTAAAACAAAATGAAACACCAGCTTTTCCCACACCACCCTCACAATCACTCGACTTGAGCTCCTAGTTGCAGCTGCTGCGTACATTCATTTCACTGAGGGCCTTCCTCTGTATCAATCACCATCTGCTTTATCAAGTTCAGTGGCTGTGTTAGGCTGTGTTGTCCAGGGAAATAGAAACTCCCGGAGACTTGTTTGAGGCTGATACTTTCAGTGCTGCTTGCACGTCTTCCTGAAATAATGAAATACAGACTCGCTCTTTTGGTACGGTGGCTCTATGTTTTCTTTCCATTTTCTTTTACGGCTTCCTGCATCATTCAATTTTTCCCATAGACTCTTTCCACATTGAAACTCAAGGCTTGAACTTTTCCCTTAGTTCTTTCAGTTTAAGATATACTGAACCTGCTCTTCCTTTTTTTTTTAAGTTTTCTAACGCTAGTAATTTGCACATCTCCTTATAGTAATTAGACTTTGTCTCTTTGAGAGGCTCTTTGCCTTCATCATTTCTCCCATTCACTTTAGTTACTTTACAACGCAAAGCAAGTTTCAGAGTCTATTCTGACATTCTCTTTGATCTTTTTTTTTCCCCTGTCCTTTTAATGACTTTATGAATGATGTTCTTGATGTCTTCCCCAAGCTCATCAGTGTTCAATTTGTCACACTTAGATGGGATAGACTCAGGTAATTATTTTGGCTCTCGTAGACTTTAAAATTTTCCTTCTACTTTAACCTAAACCTACATTTGAGCAACTGAATCTGTTCCACAGTTAGCCCATGTTCTGGTTTGAGCTGCTGATAGTGAGCTTCTCAATCGTCTCTTCCTACAGATGTAGTCAATTTGATATCTGTATATTTCATCCGGAGAAGTCCGTGTGTATAGTTGTCTTTTGTTGAAAAGAGGTATTTGCTATGAACAAATTTTGCAAAAGTCTATCACATGTTCTCCTGCTTTGCTTATATTATTTTCCAACTAATTTCCCAGCAAAGCACACATTTTCCAACTATTCTTTGATCTCTCTTTTTGATAATACTCCTTTCTTTCTTTTTTTTTTGGGGGGGGGGTGGGAAATCAATGCCTTCTGGCAGGAGTAGGAGGCCCAGCCTTGCTCTTGGAGAGCTGTTGCTGGAGTTGAACTGGCAACCCAGTGGGCCACAGTCCCACACACAACCACGATGCCACCGAGGCTCAACCCTGGTTTCTTTCTCTTTATTTCCAACTTTTGCATTCCAATCACCAATAATTATCGACGATGTATCTTGATTGTGTTTGATCACATTCCAACCGAGGTCATTGTCAGAGATCTTCAATTTCTTCCTCTCTAGCCTTAGTGGTTGGGGCATAGATGAAATTTCATCGCAGTCAGCATTGCACTTCATTATTGATTTTCCAATGTTCTTTTTGGCCACTCCATTCCTCTTGATTGTGTTATTGCTGGCCTAGCATATCATATAATTTTCTGACTCAAAAGGGTCAATCCCAGTCCATTTCAACTCACTAATGCTAAGGATCTTGCTGCATTCCATTCCATTTTTGATGACTTCCAATTTTCCTAGATTCCTACTCCACACATCCCAAATGCTGATCCTTAGCAGACTTTTGCAGCCTTTCCCCCTTGCCTAGAGCCGGGTTCCATCAGCAAATGAAGATCTAAATGTCTCCTCCGTTCACGTCACCACAGTCAGCTCCACTCTGAGAAGCTGCTCCTCCTTGGTTGCACTTCGCGTGCCTTCCGCTCCAAGAGGTCTCTCCTCTGGCACTATTCCTGACAATGCTCCGCTTCTGTTTATTAGTCCTGCAGGATCTGACAGTGTTTCCAATGTGTCTGCCATGGCATAAGGTTTTCAGTGGCTACTTCCTCAGAAGTCAGCTGCCTGTTCTAGTCTGGAGGCTCTCCACTGAAACCTGTTCTCTTTGGGTGACCCTGCTGACCTTTGAAAAAGCAGTGACACAGCTTCCAGCCTCACAGCAATGCATAAGCTACTACAGTATGGAAAACTGAGAGACAAGCAGTGGAGTCTTTTATAGGTATCTTAAAAGAACAGAAAAGAAAAAAATAGCTAAATATCACTCTGCTTACCAAATGAACATAGAGAAGGTAACTGAACTACTAAAACTGGACTTAGAGAGTACAACATTCGGTCTATTGCAGACAAAATTGGCCATGGGATTTCCTATAATTTTGGCTCATTCTTTATTTCCCTCCTATCAACTCTACCTACAGTCCCCTTGAGCTTCTGGAAGCTCTATGGCGTGCTTACTCCCAAATGCCCCATGCTGCAAAAATGACTTCCTGCTCTGTCTAAGCAAATAGGCCCCCACTGAAGACTAACAAAAAATAAATGCGTTAAGCTAGTGAGATATAACAGCTACCCACTACCCTTCCCAGAGATGCTGTCTCTGGGAGAGAGACAGAGAGACAGAGAAGGAGGGAAGGTGGAAGGAGGGTAGAAAGGAGAAGACAGGGGGAAGAGGAGGAAAGAAAGAAAGAGAGAGAGAAAGAAAGAAAGATTCGCAATCTTTGATTATTAAAGATGTACATGTGCCCTGGTAGACATATGTGCCCTGGTAAAATATCTAACAGAGAGACTTCACCACAATGAAATTATTTGTATTAATATGTTTGGTGTGTATTACAATCTGTCTTCTAAGAAATGTATATACTATTATATTTTTCAAAGCTGGCATAATACTATTTCGTAACTTCCATTTTAACTGAACAATATGGCAGAAACATTTTCACATGTCATTAACTAGTCAAGAACATGATTTTAAGTGACTACATTATGTTCTTTAAAATGGTTGCACCATTATTTATTTTACCAATTCCCTAGTTAGATTTGTAGTTCTTTTCCCATTTATTATTTTAAATAATTCTGCAATAAATATCTTTTACATAAATCTCTGTATACACCCATGCTTGTTTCCTTAGAATAAATATCTAGGATGAAATTGGATAGCCACAATTTTAACACCTCCTATAAATATTTCTAGACAGCACTCCAATTTACTCTTCCATCTATGGTGCTGGAAAAATATGTCTATATCCTTACATCTTCAATATTGATAAGTGTTACCATAAAAAATAAAATATTTTCCAATTTGACTGGAAGCGGTAAAGGGCTATTTCTCATCATAAAATCAAATATATGTTATTCATATTCTCTGATTACTGGTAGAGTTCATTTCTATAATAAAAATGAATTGATGGTCATTTACCCCCATTTAACCAGTGACTACTGGATCAAGTTCAACTCCTGGAGACTTGTGTGTTATGAAAAAGAACTGCGTTTCTGGGAGCTGCCAATGGCTAGTTTTTCAGAAGCAGGTCATATGACCCTTCTTTTATGGATTTTTTTTTGTCTTTTTCTCCCTGCTTGTTACATTCTCTTTGTGAATTAAGGACAGACCCGGTGTCGTCTGTGTTTCTATTTATCCCCTTTTGGGAGAACCGATTGCTGATCCCCTTCATGCAAGTGACTTGAATAAAAGAAACTGGAAACAGTACCACAAAGTGATGGGAACATTTTCATGAAGTGGATGGACATCAGAGGGTTGCTTCCGAGGACTCTGAATAGGCCTCAAGCAGGTTAGGAGGTCAAATAAAAGACAGACACTCTCTCACATGAGCGCACAGGCTGACAGAGCATGAGAAGTGTCTACCCACTCCAGGGACAGCGTGACAGGAACAGTTCCATGCCAGATTGGACAGGCTCTGTAATGGCACCTGCCACTATAGTCGCTGTGACAGAAACCTCAGGGCATCCCTGTCTCCTGGAAACCCGCATTACATCGATCAGTGTGTTTGTGTGTCACCGAGGACAAGAGGAAGAAACAGTACTTCCTTCTGAGATAAACGCTTCCACTTAGCACTCATTAGGAAAATGTAGCTTGGAAAGTTGTAATCATGATTTAAGCAACAAAGGCATACTCCCAGGTCAATGCTTTGGGGACTAGGTTCATTTGCAATGCCTGCTAAGAACCTTATTAGAGCTCTCAGACACATTTAAAACCTTTACCTCCACAAGCCATCTGAGCTTGTTTAAACTCCCAGCATGGTAGGATGGCTGGTGTGAGCTTTTCCATGTTTAATGTTTATTTCTGACAAGAGAGAAATAAATTCATTGTCCTTTGTGAATGGGTCCTCTGGGAACCAATACAAAAGGGTAAGCATAATTGAGGTGAGGTTGGGGAGGGAGAGATTCCCCCAGGGACAGATTGTGAGTAGTTGTCTTGAAGCCTAAAAAAAATGAAAGAAGAACCCAAACAATCTCCTATGATGCATTAGTCTAAGGGTTTTTAAATGTAGATAACTTACTCTACGATGTTGATGCTATCTTTGAAGAAGGACATTCAATGACAAATATTTGAACTTGCACTTCTTCCCTCCTTGTAGATCAGACAATCTCAATCAAGAGCGTCAAGGCTACACAACATGGTGGGCAACTTTATGTGTCAACGTGGCTAAGCTATGGTTCCCAGTCACTTGATCAAACACGAGTCTAGTTGCAATTTTTATTAAAACATATGGCTTTATGTGGACAATATCCTGTTGTGATTTAACCAAATGATACCATCAATTGGTCTTGCGTTAAGCTAATGACCTTCTATAAGGTAATGCAATTAACTTACATGTGTGCCATTGTTATTGTTGGTGCTGTCAAGTTGGTCCCAACCGATACCAACCTTGTGTACAACAGAAGAACAGTGCCTTGTCCTGCACCACCTCCCAATTGTTCTTACATTAGAGCCCATTGTTGCAACCACTGTGTCGATCCATCTGTAAAGTCCTTCCTCTTTTTCGCTGCCTCTCTGCTGTATCAAACCATGATGTGATGTCCTCCTCCTGGGACTGGTGTCTCCTGATAAAATGTCTAGCGTATATGAAATGAAGTATCACCATCTTGCCTCTAAGGAGCAACCTGAAGGCACTTTTCTAAAGACAGATTTGTTTGTTCTTTTTGGAAGTCCATGGCGCTTTCAATATCCTTCACCAGCATGGTAATTAAAATGCTTTGATTCTTCTTCAGTCTTCCTTAATCAATTTCCAACTTTCATATTCACATGAGGCATTTGAAAATACCATGGGTTGTTGGCTCAAGCCCATCTCAGCCCTCAAAGTAACATGCTTGCTTTCTGACATTTTCAAGAGGTCTTGTGCAGCTGATTTACCCAATGCAATGCATTTTTTTTATCTCTTGACTGTTGTTTCTGTGAGCGTTGATTGTGGACCCAAGCAGGACAAAATTCTTGATAACTTCAATCTTTTCTCCATTTAGGATGTTGCTACCTATTAGTCCAGTTGTGAGGATCTTTGTCTTCTTCACAGTGAGTTGCAATACATACTGAAGGTGGTGAACCTTGGTCTGCATCAGTAAGTACTTCAAGTTCTCCTCACTTTCAGCAAGCAAGGTTGTGTCAACTGCATAACACAGGATTATAGTCAGCCTTCTTCTCATCCTGATGTCACATTCTTCTTTGGATCAGTCACCTCTTCTGGTGACTTGCTCAGCATATAGATTGACTGAGTGTGGTGAGAGGGTAAAATTCTGACACACACCTTTCCTCATTTTAAACCATGTCAAATTGATTCCCTTCTTCTTTTTGCACAACTTGGTTTATGTACACATTCTGCATGTGTACATTCAAGTGGTCTGGAATTCCCATTCTTCTCAAGGCTATCCATAGTTTGTTATGATTCACACAAACACTTTGGCATAGTCAATAAAGCACAAGTAAATGTCTGTGGGAGATGATTTTCCTTCAACTTAAATATGTATGAAAGTGGGGAGGGGCAGTGTCCCTTCTACTTCTCACTTACTGGCATTGTGTCACTGACGTTAAGAGCTGCCGTGTTTCCACTGACTTAGATTCACATGACTCTGGCCCCCTCTGGACTGAGATCTCCCTGCATTCTGCATCATGCATTGCATGGAGCTACAGGAGTCTCAAGAGGGATTTATAGACTAGGACAGGACTTAGGAACTTGAGTTGGAATGATGATGGTGATGCTGATGATAATGGACTGCGCTGGAATGCCTTCTTCATATATAATTATTTCTTAATATAAAATTCTTCCATATACATAGATGAGTGCTAATCATTTTAGTACTAGCTTTGTTTCTCTAAGCAGTCCTGACTAACACAACATCTTTCTGATCGTCTCTATTTTCAGCCAAGATCCATCTGACGTAAGCAATGATATCCCTTGCTCTATATCCTCCTCATCTGAATCCAGTCTCAACCTCTAGCAGCTCCCTGTCTATATACTGCTGCAATCATTGGTGGTTGACCTTCAGCGAAATTTAATGTGCATATGATATTAGTGATATTTCTCTATAATTTGAGCACTGTTACAGACAAATGATATTGTTCAATCATTTGTTGCTTCTATCACTTCTCTTTGGTAGAGGGACAAATATGGATCTCTTCTGGTCAGTTGGCCAAGGGGCTGTCTTCCCAATTTCTTGCTATAAATGAGTGAGTACTTCCAGTGATTCATCGGCTTATTGAAACATTTCATTTGGTATTCCATCAATTCCTGGAGCCTCGTTTTTGGCTAATGCTTTCAGTGCAGCTTGGACTTCTTCATTCAGTACCATTGGTTCTTATTCATCTGTTACCCCTTAAAGTGACTGACCGTCAACTCATTCTTTCTGAGGACTGCAGCCCAATGTGTAGCCACTAGGCAATCGGTGCTCCCTTTCATAGTTCTTCTTTGCACAGTAACTTTACATACTCTTTGCATCTTCTGATGCTTCCTGCATCATTCAATATTGTTCCCATCGGATATTTCAAGAGTCCAACTTGAGAATTGAACTTTGCCTTTAGTACTTTCAGTTCAAAATACATTTAGGGTGTTTTTCCTTTTTCATTTTCTAACTCTGGGGCTGTTCACATTTCGTTGTAATATTTAAATTGGTCTTCTTAAGCTGCTCTTTGAAATTTTCTATTCATCTTTTTGCCTTCATCTTTTTTTTTTCACTTGCCTTGCTGACTCTGATTAAGAACAGGTTTCAGATTGTCTTCTAACATTTACTTTGATCTTCTCTTTCATTCTTTCCTGTGTTTTTAGTGACCTTTTGCTTTCTTTATATATGATGTTCTTGATGTCACCTCACAGCTTATCAGGTCTTCTATAATTAATGTTCAATGTGTCAAATCTGTTTTTGAGATCTTCTAGGAAATCAAAACTCGAAGTCGGATTTTAGCTATTGTGGGCTTGTTTGAACTTTCTTCAGCTTCAACCTAAACTTACATATGAGCAATTGATGGTCTGTTCCTCAGTGAGACCCTGGCCTGGTTTTAGCTATTGATATTGAGCTTCTCAACTGTATCTTTCCACAGATGTAGTCAATTTTACTTCTGTGTGAATTTCATTTCATTTTTTATGATTTCCAATTTTTCTAGATTCATTCTTGCACATGCCAATTTTTCCTATAAGCAGATGTTTGCAGCTGTCTCTTCTCACTTTGAGTCTTGCCCCAACAGCAAATGAAAACCATGAGGGTATTATTCCCACCAGCTTTAATCCATCCACACCATTATATTCAACTCTGCTTTGGGAAGGCAGCTCTCTCTCATTTATATTTTGAGTGACTTCCAACTTGAGGCCCTCATCTTCTGGCACTATCTCTGACAATGCTCTCCTTTTACTCCTGTGGTTTTCATTATCTGACAACTATTGAAGCTATCCATACAGTTTTTAGTGGGTAATTCCTCTGAAGTAGACTATTCCTTTTATTGGAGTCTCATCTTAGTCTGGAAACTCTGCTGAAACATGTTCATTTTAGGTGACCCTGGTGATACTTAAAATACTGGTGACATAGTTTCCAGCATCACGGCAACACAAACCACCACAGTACAACAAACTGACAGTCAGGTGGTGGGCCTTACATCTAAATTAACATAATATAGCCACCTTCCATAAAGCAATCTAACATAATGGACTCAATCAATCAGTTGAGGTCTGAAAAGCACATTCTAAACCTAATCGTTTTTGTGTTATAAAAAAGAGCATAACAGCTAACAACTTAGACAAACAGGGTGAACAGGCAGGTATATGTCAGAAATAGAGAACCCATAAACACAAGAACTCCAAGGATTGCTACCATCTACTAGAAACTGAAATGGGCAAATAAATACCCCGGACTTTTAATTTCCAGAGATGTGACTAAAAACATTCCTGTTCTTTAAGACCACCCACTTGTGGTATTTTTATGTTGCAGTTGAACTAGGTAGCTAAGACACATGTATCAGTGATAATAACCAATCCCGACACCGTTGAGTGATGTTACTTTAAGCAAGCTGCTGAGACCAAGGAGGAAGAAAATCAGCATGGTGGAGTCATCATTTCCATTCCCTCAACTTTTTAAGTAAAGTAATTAGGGTGATTCATGTTGGCTGCCGTAACAAACAACCTTTAATTCTCAGTGGCTTATTCCAACAGGTTTATATTCCACTCATAGCACTGTCTGCCCATGCAGGTCAGCTAACTCCCCTTGGAGACTCTAATCCCAGCAGCCACTTAAGGATCCAAAGTCTTTGCCCCTCGTGGTATTGCCATCTGAAATATGTCACGTAGCTGTTACAGAAAGCAGTTGAAGAAGGGTTAGAAACAATACTGAGGACATAGACGATGAGAAGAAGTTTGGGGCTGAAGGAGTCTTTGAGGTCAAACCCGTCATGGGCAAAACCAACTCAGATGTGGTAGAGGAAGTGAATGTTGGGTGATCGCTAAAATAGATGAAGATTCACTGTCTTCTCTCTGAGCACTTTCCAGCCTTCCTTGCAGTTAGGTTGGAACATTGTTGAAAACTCAGTGACATGACACGCAGAAATCCACTACATTCTCAACCATCTTTACACTCTTGCTGTTATCAATGTGGTCCAAGATTACATGGGTTGGTGTGTCTTGACTAACCTTCAGGAAAACAATTACTGCATCATTTGCATGGAAGTGTTCATCTTGGTTATATTTGGATTTTTATAATCACGAATGTGAGAGAGTAAATCAGAAAAGAAGGGTGGGATACTGATGATTCTAATGTGGCTCATTGAATTATAAAAGTAAGTCTGAAAAGAATATTTAAGCACATGATGCAGAAGAAGGCATTAAGTGTGAATAGTAAACAGGTTGCCAATGGAAACCTATCCCATATAAAGTATGGTGATTATGCAACGGGGTTCAAATCCTGACTACATCACTTTCTAGGGGAAATTGCTTCATTTCTTTGTGCTTTTTTTCTTTGTTTCCTCTGTAAAATAAATTTAAATATTTTAGGTAGTTGTCAAAGCAATTATGACTAATGAGTCAATAAGTGTTCATTATATTGGGACAGTGATTTGCATGTGCATGTTTCAAACATGGAACAAAGAAAGAAATAAGCAAATAGGAATTAATCATAATGAATATCGGATACTTAGATTTAGTCTGACCGACATTCCTTTTGCCTTCCTGATTTGTCTTTTATGAAATTGTCAAACATTGACAGGAAGCCTCTGAATATTTTTAAATGAATTTTAAACAAAGCACAATATCATTTTTGGAAAATCAATTTCCCCCCAAAATAGCATAAATTAATCGTTTTCAGGTCAACAGCAATGAAGAAAATGATGAAATTATAAAACTAAATTGGAACTATTGAATGCTTATATTTTCTAGAGCACTACAAAGAAACAGGTTTGAGTTACTGGATTCTAATGTTCCAAACTGAAGCATGATGACTTTTGAAGGTAGACTTGCTAACGTGTGTATTTGAAATGACAGTGGGCATAAAAATATTTTGGGTGTCACTATTAGTGCCAATGAAAACCATTTCTATAATACCAAGTGACTTTTTCAGTCATAAGACATCAGCATGAAACACAATTTCTTGAATAGTCTGAATCTATCTATGGCAGTCACATACTCTTGTGCCAATTTGACAAATAATGTAGGGGTGGAGTCTAGCCTGTCATTCTGGAGACAGTCAATGAGAACTCTGTGTGGGCATGGCTTTCTCTGAGAATTCTGGGAAATCTCGTGATATTTCCCCTGTGGAGATGAGAGACCAGAGACTCAGTTCCTTGGACACAAACTACTGATAAGATGAGATGACAGCATGCTGATTGATCCTGATTCCTGGAGAGTGGAGGATCCAGAAGAGAAGTCACATTGGCTTATCTGGAGGGAACCAAACCTCTGAGGCCAGAGAAGCCACGTGGAGATCCTGCCAGTGCTGAGATGCTTCTACCACCAGTGGATTCTGCTGATGGACCCTGAGCACTGGAAACGAGGAGCCATGGGGAGACCCCTGCCAGCGCCAGAATGCTTCTACCACTGGATACAGAAGACACTGCATCCACTGCCCTGTGTTCATTCTGGTGTCATTACACATGCCTTATGAGTTGGAAGGACACTTTATAGACTGGTATCGGACACATGGGCTAATATCAGACTTATGACCTTGGACCAGATTGGGTTGGGATGCTTTCTCAATGTTCCATTCCTCTTGTACATAAACCTTTTTGTGTGTTTATGAATTTGTTTCTCTAGTCTACCCAGACTAACAGACTATCCATTTAAGGACTTAAATGCCATGAGGGTAAAATATCAAGGTTGCTTACAGACAGAAATCAGATAGCGATACAAATAGTTCATTCACTCATGTTTGACTCTTTGTCCAAACTTGATGAATATTTGGAAACATGGATACTCTTTTCAGAGTCAAATGCGATCAGAGGGTAAATTTAGAATCCACTTGCCTCTCCTTCCCATGCAGCACTTGCTATGCTTTGCTTAGTATCTGACTGAGCCCTTGAAGTGTTATTCAGTGAGAAAGGTTTCCAATATTTCCAAGTCGCACTTCTCACCAGCTGAGAGAGTGTAGACAGCGCTTTCCACCATTTCTGATGATTGCAAGGTAACCAGTCACACCAGATGCCCATGCTGACTGTCCCACGTGGTTTCCTGGGTGGTGCTCCCCATGAGGTTAGCCGTTGGAACCCACCACAGAAGAAAGACCTAGAGACAGGTTCCTATAAAAATCACAGTCTATGAAATCCTATGAGACATTTCTTCCCTGTCCTCATTTCCACTCTGTCCTATAGACTGGCTGAGTTGGAATCCACTTGATGGTACACAAGAATGAGGATCTTTATAGAAGCAAACCGCCAGGTCTTTCCTCCCACTGAGTGGCTGGTGTGTTCATCCCTTTGAGTTAGTGTAACCCTTGTGCCACCAGCACTCCTCAACTCATCTCCTAGCTTCATCCCTCTCATACAGAGAAAGGCTCCCGGAGGGTGAGTCATTGCTGACAGAGGCGAATCCAAAGCAGATGGTGGCTTTCATCTGGATTTAACTGCAGGTGAAATGCTATTAACCAGCTGCTGATGAGAATTACTACTTCAGTCTCACCTAGTCTCCGGAAGGAGTTTGAAATGATTGTTTTCCTTTCATCATTGTTCAATGAGAAGAATTGTGTGAAAAGCACTATGGAAATTATGAATTGCCATTTAAAAAAAGCATTAGCTGTGATTGTCATGGCAAACATTACTCTGGTTGAAGACTCAGTGATGTTGGACTATTTCAGGGGAAAAAAATAGGCAGCTCAGTTCCTGGACAGTGGAAGACTCTAAGGATCAGAGAGATGATGGGAAGGACAAACGCATGGAGATCTATCTTTAGTGTCTCCTTAGGAAATTCGAGAACATTCACTTTGAATACACATTCACTGAGGGATAGACACTGTCCTACATAGTGAGCTACCAGGGTTGAACATGTAAGAAAAACACCTTCCCAAGAGGAAGAACCCTGAAATCAGATTGGTTGGACTCAGACAGATGGGGAAATACTAAGAATTGGGGTGGTATGGCTGATAAAGGAAGATGATGAGAGATAGAAGAGATGGGAAGAAAATATCTGAGGTAGACAGAGGTTGAGTTATGTGGGCTTTGTATATTGGTAGCTTGGATGAAGACTTTAGTGTTTATTAAGAGGACAATAAGAAGGTTCTGAACAGGAAAGGAACAGAATTTGGTTTATTCTTTAGGACAGTCCTGGCTGCTCTGTGAAGAATGGACCCTAAACCATGAAAGTAGGGAAGCAGGAGGCCTATGGCCAGCTAGCACAGTCCTTCAAATGAGAAGAGATATAACTTCACCAGGGATGTATGAGGTGGACAGGGAGAGAATAGGACAAATATGAGATATGGTTTTCAAACACAATGTACAGGACATACTGGTAAATTAGATGGGAGAGGTAATAGACAAAGAAGCAATATTTCCTTGAACAATTGGGTGGACAGTATTGCCAGATATAAAGATGGAGTAGATGAACTTATGAGGTAGGAATATTAGGCCCCCAGGAACACTGAGCACATAACTAGAAACCCCAGATTTTCCCAGCATTATGACTGAGTGTGAGTTCTCATCTTCAATTTCTTGATCAATGAGCTTAGAATGATAAGAACCTCCCTAATTATTTCATAGAGAGTTTTAAAGGATCAAATTAGATATTACCTTTTAACTTTAAAAGACATAAATAAATAAGAACCTACAAAGCCATAGATGTTGAGTCAATTCTGATTCAGGATAAGCCCCATTTATCAGAGTAACCTTCTTCACAATGTGTACAAATATTCTCCTCTAGTCAGTTGGCCAGGTAGCTGTTTTCCAAATTTCTTACACTACCCAGGAGAATACTTCTACTGCTTCATCAGCTTGTTTAACCATTTTCATTCCGTCAATTCCTAAAACCTAATTTTCCAACCACATACTGCTTGAACATGTTCCTCCAGTATCAACAGTTCTCAATCATATGCTCTGTTGAAATCATTCAGTGTTGATCAGTTCTTTTGGGTGCAATGACTCTGTGTGCTGCTTCTACCTTTTTATAATGCTGCATCCTTCATTGGGGTTTTTTTCCTTCAATTCTTTCAGCTTAAGATATGTTGAGAGTGTTCTTCCTTTTAATCTAACTCTAGGTCTTTGCCCATCTCATTTTAATACTTTGTCTTATTTGATATGAACAGGTTGTTGGTCTTGCAGGATTCTATCATGTGACCTCCAGTTTCTTTTCTATCACCAAGACCATATTTTCCAAAGTTGGCATTCCAATTGTCAATAATTATCCTTGCATGCTGATTGCATTGTTTACCAATGTCAGACTGAAGAAGTTGGTAGAATTCTTCAATATTCTCATCATTAGCTTTAGTGGTTGGTGCTTAAATTTAAATAATAGTTATATTAGCTGGATTTCCTTTTATGAGTATAGCTATCATCTAATCACAGACAACATCATCCTTCAAGATAAATCTTTAAGTGTTATTTTTGACAAGTGTGACACCATTCTTATTGAACTTTTCATTCTTGGTATAGTAAGCCATATGATTCCCTGAATCAAAATTGCCAATACCGACCCATTTCAGCTCACTAATGCATAGGATGTCAATCTTTATAAGTTCCACTTTGTTTTTGATGACTACCAATTTTCCTCAATTCATATTTCATAAATGTTATGTTCTGACTATTCTTATATGATTATAGTTGTCTCATCGCATTTTGAGTCATGTCTCATCAGAAAATTAAGGTCCCCAAGTCTTTAACTCCTCCATGCCATTCTGGTAGACTATTCTATGAGAAGACAGCTCTTTCTTGGTCACATTTTGAGTGCCTTCCAAACTGAGGAGCTCATCATTCAGTATAAGACAATATTCTACTGCTATTCAAAACACTTCTCAGTGTCTCACCCCTCAGAAGTGAGCATCCTAGTCATTTTTCCTAGCCTGTATTTAGTCTGAAAGCACTGCTGGAATTTGTCCACCTTGAGTGACCCTGTTGCTGTTTGAAACACCAGTAACAGGGCTTCTAGCATCACAGAAACACACATGCCACAATAGAGTCGCACACAGACAGACAGGTAGGCTGTGATCACTATAACTGCTAGTATATTTGGAGCCCCAAATGACAGTCATTTAATACCAGTGTTTGCTACTAAATGCAATGCTTTTAATTCTTAAAAAGCTGATAATCAGGATGCTGACCATTGTTTCACTAGTAGAACAAGGGAACAGAAATCACAGCCTTGTGCAATGTCGACTGTCTCATCTGGCCTCTTAATTATACCCAGTAGCACTGGCTTCGTGACTTTAAGGATTATGTTCTTGACTTAATGCACTCTGACACTAGCTCTAGGAATTTTGTGTTTGATTTTTAAGAGGGAGAGAAGTCGCAACATCTACATGTCATGCTCAAGGTTAGCAAAAGACTTCTGAACCAGGAATAAAGTGTTCTTTGCAAATTTTCATAAAGTAATGGTCCACAACTCACAAGAGTTTAAGGTTCCCTCACAGTTAAGAGAATTTTCAAAGAAATCCAACCCCTGAATGTCAGAATTTCCTTATATGTAACAATGGTACCTTAGCCAGAAGTCTATGTTTCCATTCTAACAGTGCCTATTACATTAAATGAATAAAATGACCCAAAAGTACCTTAAAGTTGTGCTAGAAGAAGAGTTGGAGTAATTGAATATTATGGTCTATACCTACAATATGGCAGTGGTGGGATCCTCCCATTCCATTTGGGAGATCTAGGTTGGATTTCCAGGTAAGGTATTTCATGTAGCTCCCATCTGTCTCTCAGTGGAGGCCTACATGCTGTTAGGTAGCTGAATGGCTTTCATCACAGCTTGCAAGCTAATCTAGACTGGAAAAAAAGCATTCTGAAAATCAACTACTGAAAACTTTATGAACAACAATTGTCCACAACCTAGCTGTTCATGGGGTTGACAGTGACCCAAACAACATTTAGTTTGGTTATGCACGGAATCATCATGAGTCAGGGGCCAACTTGACAACATTTATCAATAACAAAAATATACCTAAGTATATGTCAAATGGCTATATGAAGGTCATAGAGTAATGTGGATATGTTTATAACATATACAATGTTCACTTCCATAAAATATGTACTTGTCTTCATGTGTGTATTATCTATGTGTGTATATGCATGAAATATATACACACATATGCATATATTTCTATATACACATGGATGCAGATATATGCATTTTTATGTTGAAACTATTTCAAATTACAGAAATTTTACCAGGATAATACAAAGAACTTTTTTCCTGCACCAGTTGAGATGAGTTACTATTACCAAAGGCTTCAAATGAGTACTCGGAGAGATGGACTCAGCCCTTGGAGTTCAAGAACCATGGACGAAGTTGTTTGATTCCTACATAGGCGGGAAGGTGACTGTCCTGGGATTGATCTGTATTTCCAAAATCTGGGGTGTTCAGTGTATTCATTTTCTAGGGTGAGGTACCAAAAAACTTAACATAAAAAAAATGCATTCTATCTTAATCTTGGAGATCTGAAGTCTGGAGTTAAGGTGCCAGCTGCACTCCCTTCTGAGTGCTTCCTAGTATGGTCTCAGAGTGGCTGCAAGAGTTCCTTGGCCTGTGGCAGGAAATTTCATTTCAGTCCCTGCTTCTATCTTAACTCCTGCCAGCATCTGCATCGCCCTGTATGTCTCCTCTTTTCTAAGGGTCAAAACTGACCTTGGATTAGGACTCACCCTGCTCCACTGTGCCCTGTAGATGCTAACTGAAGTTATCTACAAAGACACAATTTCTGAATAAGGTTGCATTCACAGCTGCTGGGAGTTAGGATGTGAACATATCTTACGAGGAGACATGATTCCACCCAGAACACCAATGATGCTTCAGCTTCCCTTGGAGCAGAGATGGGTCCTGGAGATTTCCCATGGTACCTGGAGAAGGAAGTCAAACTGGCCCAGTTGAGAGGAATTCCCCTCGGAATGTGTGCTTGGGGAAGTGGGTATACTTCTGAAAGCAGGGCCTCAGAGCAGCTCAGCAGCCACCAACCAAAACAGACATCACCCACATTACGTAAACTATAGGTAAGAGTACTTAGCGAGGGGGAAAGCTATTGAGGAGTTCTACAAGAAAAAGAAATGAGTATTTGGATTATATTGCACCCAGAGAGCCCAAGCGTATATTAAAATGTTACATCATTACAAATGAGGGGGAGTGCAGAGTGGGGTCCCAAAGCCCATTTATGGGCAATTGGTCATGGGGAGGTGTAGGGTGCAGTAAGGTAACGAAGAAGCATACAACTTTTTCTCTAGTTCTTAAAAACTTCCTCCCCCCAACTATCATGACCCCAATTCTACCTTACAAATCCAGCTAGACTGGAAGAGGTACACTGGTACAGCTGGGAACTGGAAATACAGGGAATCCAAGACAGATGAAACTCTCGGGACCAGTAGTGAGAGTGGAGATACTGGAAGGGGTAAGCGAAGGTGGGGTGGAGAGGGGGAACCGATTACAAGAATCTATATATAACCTCCTTTCTGGAGGACGGACAGCAGAGGAGTTGGCAAAGGGAGACGTCAGGCAGTGTAAGATATGACAAAATAATATTTTATAAATTATCAAGGGTTCATGAGAGAAGGGGCAGTGGGGAGGCAAGGGAAAATATAAAGACTTGACGTCAAGTGTTCAAGTAGAAAGCAAAAGTTTGGAGAATGATGATGGCAGCAAGTGTACGTAGATGTTTAACACAATATGCGTATGGATGGATGGCGACAGGCATTGTATGAGCCCCCAATAGATTGATTTTTTTTTAAATGTTACTAGTTAAACAGGAACCTAGGTGTCCCTAACTTCTCCCCACCTCCCCAGCTTACATCCCCCAAACAGCTCTTCCTGCTATGAATGAGGAGGAAAAAAATCTGCCCTCTCCCTCTACCTTGACCAGATGTCCAAACCTGATCCAGGTCCTAATAGGAGTGAGATATTAATTGGAAGAAGTTCTGGATAGAACTGGACACATTTCCTGAATTGGACTTTGTGTCGCTATGATACTAACTGATGAGACGTAGTCAAGACTGCGTTCTCGAGGAATGAGAAGAACACAGTGAGCAGACCAGTTTGAAGCAGCAGGAGTAGAAAATTATCAAAGTACTTCTAACCATCCTCTCTCGAATCCAGCTTGTTCAATAGACATGATTCCTCATATGATAAGGAATGCTGCTAATTTTTAACGGGCCACCACTCTTTTGCTTATCACGTTTACTTTGGGCCAGTTTTCATCTGCTGACAAGTAACTAGTTTTCAAAAATCACCTCTGATCTCATGTACTGAGGAGCAGTGGTAGAATTTCAGGCCTTCGTGCAGAAGATCCAGGTTTGATTCCTAGCCAATGAACCCCATAAAAACGTACTGCCACTGAGTCAATTCCAACTTCTTGTGCTCCTTTAAGACAGGAGACCTGCCCTGTGGGTTGATGAGACTGCAATTCTTTATGGGAGTAGAAGCCTTGCCTTTCTCCTGAAGCATGGTTGGTGGTTCCACAAGGAGCCCTGGTGGTGAAGTGGTGATGTGTTGGCGGTGTTCTACTCCCAGACACAGCTCCCACCCCTCTGTCAGGGAAGGTTTGCATGTTGCTATGATGCAGAACAGAGTGGAGCTTCCAGAGTAAGATGGACTAGAAAGAAACATCTGCTTTACCCACTTCTGTAGGCAAATCCATGAAAAACCCTATGGACCCCCACAGTCCACGGCCCGGCCAATCACAGTAGGAATGCAGGTCCAGGGAGTTTTTCATTCTCCTGTGCATGAGGTCTCCAAAAACCAGGGGTGACAAAAGGGCGGCTAACAACAACTGCTACCGCTTTCATTGAACTACTTTGCTTGTGTGTTTTCAGACCCCTGACGGCAAAATAACATCAATAATTTATATTTCAAAAATACATGTCCTCAGGAAGAACATTCTAACTGCTGTCCAGGTGGAAATTCTCTAATGCACTCCAGAAGAAAGAATGGTTTATGCATAAACCCAGATATAACTTTCATCTCAGATGACACTGAACTAAGCTAAGGGCAAAAAATATGTTGTGTTACTATAGCACTCCTTTTTGTAGTGATCTGACCCTTATCAACAACTGACTGGCAACAATAAATTGCCCGGGACACTAATTTAACTGTGACCTGAATTAGTAAAATCCCAAATGCCAAATAACAGGGTTATTTTTTAACATACAGTGTTTTAAAGATAACGGTTCTTTCTAGAAATGAACAAATTCCATTTTCTTAGTGGCTTTTTTATCATTTTATTTCATCTCCTTAGTTGTCCTAGAAACAGTATGAGCATAATTCATTTTCAGAAAACCTATCTCTTTCTTATTGCTTGCATGGCAAGTATTTCCCATTATTTTGAAAAGTAACAAATTGGATGGTCTTTGAAACTAAAATGCATTCAAGTGTAGGGGGGAAAGGATGCTAAAAGAAAATTACAAAATCCCAAGTTCCAAAGCAAAATAGATTCATGAGAATCAGCTAAATTCTTTTTTGCCAACACAGATTCTTGGTATACATTGTCATTAGATTGCAGAATCTAAAGAGGTGGAGTCTTCTTTGTGCCGAACACTTTCACTGCGCCAATAGCCACAAAAGCATACCCCCTGGAAACGGTGTCCCAGTATCACCTTAGAGGCTCACAAGGTACCAAGAGTTGGTGGTTGGATGAGCCCAGCAGACTGTGGTATAGTAAGTGCCATCCCTAGCAAAGTATGTTGATAAATGAGAAGAGAGAGGTTCTTCAGGAGACCCGGGGTGGGGGAGGGAGGGCAGGGAAGCTGCTTCTGAACTTCTGCTTTGTTCTTGCAAAATAAAAAGCCCTAGTTCCCTCTTGATGCATCCCATTCAAGGCAGGGAGCAGAACGAAATGATCCATTTCATTGCTATCTGCGGATGTCCTCCAAATTAACATGCCCTCTGGAACAAAAGCCAATTAGCAGGTCTTCATGTTGCCATGAAAAAGTCATGGAAGTTAAGCCACTCAAATCTAGAGGAGAAAGCTGAAGCTTTCTAGTCCCATCAGACCCCAAAGGGGGAGTTGTGCTCCATTCTCTACACTGCACTGATTCAGAATCAAATCAATGGCAGTATGTTTGGTTTGGGTTGGGTTGGGGGTAGCTAGTTACCCTCAAGGATGGTCTGACTCGTGACTGTCTCAGCTAAAACAGAGCAATACTTTATCTAGTCCTGCACCATCCTTGCTTTCTTCAAGTCCTTTGCAGTCACTGTGTATTCCGAGTACCATCCAACATAGGAAGATGATATTGTAACAATGAGTCAGGGCTGAGCCCCGGTGGCGTAGTGGTTCAGTGCAGGACTGCAGCCCATGGGCGTGGCTGTTCAAATCCAGCAGCGGTTCTCCAGGAGCAAGACTGGGTAGCTCCCACGACCACCAGAGGGCAGTGATGCCCCCCCAAAAAAAATGATTCATAGAATTATCATGGGATAACTTTGGGAAATAGACCACTGCAGTAGTTACCTAATCTCCTGTCACCTTGAGGGCACTAAGACTGAAGGGGTGGAATTTAGCCTGTCAATTAGGTCTCAGTTTGATCACCTCATTTGGAGGCACCACAGAGATAAATAGCTTGCTGTAGGACCCATTCTCTTTCTGCCTGCCCTTTCCAGCTGTTGAGACACTCAAGAGAGCTGGAGGAGTGATGTGGAGACCCAAACCAGTGCTAATAGGCTTCCACTGACACAGGAGCCACAAGACTTTTCACCCGCCACGCTGTGATCTTCTGCATTCAGCATCATGGCATGTGCTGCATGAGTCTGAAGAAGAATTTATGGACTAGTATCAGAGTTACGAACTTGATCTGGAAAGGCCTACTATGTTTACTTAATGTGCAATGGCTCCTTGGTAGAAAGCTCTTTCTTTTTTGTGTGTGAGCTTTTGCCACGATTTATTTTTGAAGCCTTTAGAATAATCACTTCTTGCTGCTTGGACAATACGGAACTCTTTTTAAATTGATATTTAAAAAATTAAGATTTTCTTTTTTAATCTGACATTATTATATTTAAGAAATAGCAGAGCTCAGTTAATAGACCAGGGATGTGAATGACCTTTTCTTATGCTGAATGCATGGCAAAGTGGATAATTGTAGATATAGTTAGGTTAAAATTTAACAATTTATCATTTGATCTCCCACTTGACTCATTTTAAATTACTTCTAGTTTTTACTATTTTCTGCTTTCTTTTCTATTGAAGTCACTCCCTGTTTTACTTTGAAAAAAGAGAAATATCAGAGCTATTAGAATTAAGAACCAGTGACATCCACTAAATGAAAATTAAACACTCATTCGCCACAAATCAATTCATAATCTCACCTCCCAGTAGCCTGGCAATATTTAACTCTTTAAATTCTTTTTTTTTCTTTTAAAGTGTACATGGGTGCATAACTTGACTAAATAAATTTTAAGGATCAGTTCATAAAGCTCTTTCTTATTCATATATAAGTATCTCTTCATTTATTTCTCTAGTCAACCCAGACTAACACAGCCACCAAGCATTTCCTTCTAGTTTCAGTCTGGAAGCTCTGTTGAAACCTGTTCAATATAGATGATACCCTTTTGGTACTTGAACTCTTGGTGGCATCATTTCCAGCATCACAACAGCATACATGCCACCAAGGTATGGTAAGCTGACAGATGAGGGAAGGAGGGGGTCATAGCTTTACTCAATTCCCCCTTCAAGATTCAGTGCAATTTCAGAGGAACCACAAGACTCCCACTTAACTCATAGGCCAACACTTGTTGTGGTAGTTGCATACTCTGTTGTCAACTGGAGCATTAAGAGTGAAGGTGTGGAGTTTAGCCTGTCAGTCAGGTTGTAGCTTGATGACCTCATTTGGAGGTGCTAAGGAGATAAGTAGCTCACTGGAGGCAGGACACACAGACTCACACTCCCTGCAAGACATTACTGAGGATGAGCCTGATGGAACTCCGCTGGTGATGCTAGAGCCCTGCAGCTAAAGGAGTCACATGGAGACCCCTGCCAGCACTGAGGCGCTCCCACTGCCACTGGATCCACAAGACCTTCCACCCACTGACCTGTGATCTTCCTGCATTCGACATCATTGCATGTGTTTTGTGACTCTGAAGAGGACTGTATAGATTGGTATTGGACATATAGGCTAATATCAGACTTATGGACTTGATTTAGACTGGGCTGGAATGTTTTCTCAATATTCAACTGCTCTTGTAGATAAAGCTCTTTTTTATACACATATTTGAGTGTCTCATGATTTGTTTCTCTAGTCAACCCAAACTAACACACTCCTCTAGCAGACCCTTATATTAAATAGCTCTCACACTTTAGAAGGTCATGACTTATCCATTGCTCTACCCCAAACCTGCTTTTCTTTTTGCTTTAAATATATAAAGAGGCAAAACCCAATGCCAATCCAGCTAGTAAAACAGCATCCAGTCTCCTCTGAATGTCACTGCAAAACAAATGTGCAAGATAGCCTGGAGGTGAAGCACCTTTATTAGCATTTCTAACCAAAATGTGTCACTTGTAGATACACATCGTATAAACAAATGAGCCCTGGTGGTGGGCGGGTTCCACGTTGGGCTGCTAACTGCAAGGTCAGAGGTTCGAAACCACCAGAAACTCTGTGGGGGAAAGGTGAGATGTTCTACCTCTTTAAAGAGTTACAGTGTCAGAAAGTCACAGGGGCAATTATACCCTTTTCTATAGGGTCACGGTAAGTTTGCATTGACTCCATAGCAGTGAGCTTGTTTTCGGGTGAGTGGAGGCAGTTATTTTATGTTTGTTTGGATGGTATCAATAAGAAACACTCCCCCCACCAAAAAAAATTAAAAATCAAACTCATGCCCATCAAGTCAATTTTGACCCATAGAAACTGTGTAAGACAGAGCCCAATTGCAGAGCTGAACTACCCTACAGTAGCTGCAGGATATAAGTCTTTATGGAAACAGATGGCCACCTCTTTCTCCCAGGGAATAACTTTGTGGGTTTGGACTGGCTGGTGGCTTCCTACTGCTGAACTTTCTTTCAGTCTGCTGAGTTTGTTTGTTTGGTTCCTTCTGTTACCAGCCCAGCCCTTTAACACCTGTGCCACCAGGTGTGCTCTTGGTGGAGGATTCCTGAGGGCTCTGTCTGCCTTGATCCACGGCCGACTGTGTGACCTTACGGACGACATTTCACTCTGTGACCTCAGTTATCTGAAGACCCCTCAGAGCCTTTCTGACCATTAAAAGGCCCAAGATGTTAAGTAAGCAGGTTTTACACCCTAGCAGAGGGGTAGCCAGAACTTTTACAATAGCCATAAAATGGGTTTAGAGAATTCAAAGAAGCCACTCATGTACTATAACCCTAATTTATCCATGGTAGGAAGACAACTTTACAATGCCTGAAATGGTACCGGTGGCAGCCATTGGTATTATTTTTTTTTTTAATCATTTTATCAGGGCCTGCACAACTCCCATCACAATCCACACATGGCTCCACTGAGACGAGCACTTTTGTACATTTGTTGCCCTCACCGTTCTCAAAATGCTTGCTTTCCACTTGAATCCCTGGTATCCCCTCCTCACTTTTCCCCTCCCTCCCCCCTCCCCCCTCCCCCATGAACCCCTGGTAATTTATAGATTATTACTATTTTGTCATATCTTACACCATCCTCCCCTCACGCACTTCTCCGCAGTCCATGTCCCAGGAAGGATGCTTTTATTGTTTGGGAAACAGTTTCTCTGTTACTTGTACGCAGAGAGAGAGAGGGAGGGAGAGAGTGTGTTTGCTTTGCTTAGGGTCCTCTACATGGCGCAGGAAAGAGAAGCGGGAGGCTGGGCACCTGGGTCAGTGCCAGTATCAGCAAGTGCTGCTGGGGGTCTCAAGAAAATGTTCAGGATCTCCGGAGTGGCAACCTCTCTTGGAAATGAGGTAATAAGTCATATGTTTGGACACAACGTGACTAGGGGGGAAAACAAGGGAGAACCACTGCATTGATATTGCAGTGAAATCACGCCCCTGACAGAGTGAGACAGCATGTCTTCTCAGAAGACGCTGGTGGCAGCAAAGCGAGCAACTTGTCTTGTGGGTGAATGAGGGTGGCAGGTCCTCCATCACCCAGAGAAGCCAGACAGAGGCAAACGAGAGTTGTATAATCAGATGGACCTACGCAGTGACAGGGGTTCTAGCTCAACTCCGGTAGTTCTGTGATAAAGGACTCACCTGTTAATGAAAGGCTCCATGATTTGAACCCACCAGCCACTCCCTGGGACAATGCTGAAAACTCCGTGGAGAAATTCTGTTCTGTCCTCTAGGGTCGCTAGGACTCAACTTGAAGGCAATGAGTTCTGGCACTTTCTTTTTGGGTCATCGTGAGAAGAAATTGGCCATGAGGCTATCCTCATTACATTTGGAAACTTCTGTGGAATAGATGATGGTAATTATAGGATTTTTTTTTCTGGACCAGAAGTAAGACATGGCTTGACAAGAAACCATCTATGATTTGAGAAGGTATTATAAAGAAAATTTCACTGAACAAAAAGAATTGTCTCCAGTTAGGCAGTTAATAAGTATTCTTTGTTAAAAAGAAGCAAGTTTCAGGGCTGCTTGTTCCAGAAAACATAGGACATATGCTTGCTTTAAAACATTGAACAGAAAAATACAATGAGAAATATCTGAGGCTGGTGTATCAGCCGGGTGGACTAGAGAAACAAATTCAGAGACACTCATAGTTGTATAGGAAAAAGCTTTCTATCAAGAGTAATTGCACATTCGGAAAGCAACCCAGTATGGTCCACATCAAATCCTATATTAATCCATATATCCAGTACCAGCCTGTAAATATTTCTCCAGACTTACACAATACATGAATGATGCTGAGTGCAGGAAGAGAGATCACAGTGCTGTGAGTGGAAGGTCTTGTGGAACCAGTGGTGATGAAAGCATCTTAGCACTGGTGTGGGTCTCCGTGTGGCTACTCTAGCTGCATGGTTCTGGCTGCCATCAGCATAGCTCCATGTGGCTGGTCAACAGGAATGTCTCAAAAGAAGTAAGAGTGTGTCCCACCTCCAGTGAGCTATTTATTTCCATAGCACCTCCAAATGAGGTCATCAACCTGCAACCTGATTGACAAACTAAACTCCACCCCTCTGATCTTAAGTCTCAAATTGACAACAGCTTATGTCACTACCCCATCTGGATTCTTTAGAAGGCAAACCCAATGAAGCTTGTATGTGTAGTTTTGTATGTGTAGTTCTCAACCTTCCTAATGCTTTGATCCTTTAAAACAGTTTCTCGTGTTGTGGTGACTCCCCAACCATCAAATTAATTTCGTTGCTACTTCCCAAACTCAGCAAACATTAAAAAGAAATAGCTGCCATCTCGATGTGGTATAAATGGAAGTGCTCAGAATTCTTCAGGAAAGAGTTATCTACCCACTGCTGTCAAGTCCACACTGACTCATAGTGACGTATATTGCTTGTCAACAGCTATCAATATCTATTGGAGCAGGAAGTCTCATATTTCTTCAGAGGAGTTGCTGGAGGGTTCACGAGGCTGATCTTAAAGCTACTAGCCCAACAGGTCGCTCATTATGCCACGAGAGAGATGAAAACAAAAGCTTGTGTAAGTGTATAAACCTAGGAGGAAGATATGTCAAGAAACACTTCACATTTGGGGGTATTTTCAATTTTGATGCCATAGCAAAGCTTTTACACTCACCCTGATATGTGCAGGGTAGTGTGCGCTGAGGAGAGAGTGGAGGGCAGGCGGAAAGAAACTTGCTTATCTAGAACTGTGAGTGAAAGAAATATTTGCAGGAAAATCTGCTGTAGTGGAGAGACATCAAATATAAAATCCTATATGAAACTGGAAAGGTAGAATAAGGGGGTGAAAGATCTACTCCAACCTTAAAATAACATGCTAGAACATTTTTAGTAATAATAATAATTTTAATAATTATTATAATTCCATTTTAATAATAATAATAATTTTAATAATAATTCCATGCCATTATCCCTAGGTGATACGAATAGTTAAAGCACTTGGTCATTAACAAAAAGACTCAAGTCCACCCAGAGGTATCTCAGAAGAACGGTATGGAAATCAATTTCCAACAAAGCAGCCAGTGGGGCACAGTTCTAGTCTGACTCACCTGGACTCAACATGAGCCAGCATCAACTCATGGGCCCCTGGTTTGGCTTTAGATTTCAATCCCCACTCCTGACAGAGACATCCGCATTAAAGAAAACTGCAAGAAAATATGCACAGATGAATTCTACTTGGGGAAAAAAGGTACAGATACTATATAACAATAATATACAACCGAGACTGTACATTTTACAGGACTTAGAGTCCATAAAAAAGGCAGAAGACACTGGTTTTGTCTTTTCAACTATTCACTCATTTCTGCCTATGCAGAATCTGAACGTGTGCTTGTGTGTGTGTGCTCATGTGTTGTAAGGAGAAGGGGGTTCCTTTTTCGTATGAGTGATGATGAAGTCTGGGACCTCTCTCCCTCTCTCCCAACCAATGGAAGCACAGGTGTGCACACCTGAGGTAGGTGTAATCCCTCAAACACACCAGCCCCAGACTGCTTCCTGGCTAGATACATAGGCACAAAGACAGTTGGAAATCTGTTTTAGTGACAGTAGTCCACGTTGACAGTAACTGCTAGTCTAGTAGGCATGTTTCCCTGGACAGCTGTTATGACATGACCTTGAAATAACTCATCTTCCTTGGTTCCTATCTGCTTGCTGATCTTGTTTTTCTGCTTTCCCAGCATGTGTCAAAAGACTCACTAAGAGCGCGGAGGTAAAAACAATTTTGTCCAAGCAGGAGTAGAACAAGTGAAAGTGAGTCAAATAATTAATGAACAGAAAGTCCTTCTTAACCTTCATAAGGGACAAGATTGATGGGCAATTTTGAGAAAAAAGGACACGAAGAAGACTGAGAGAGACTCAATCCATGCACAGCAATGTAAGGGACAAACTAGATAGGCACAACCAATGAGAGAATGACAGACAATCTCGACAGAGGAACGTTGGGGTTGCAAATCACACTGACAAGCAAATTGTGATTGGTTCGTGCCACTGAGTCAGTCCCAACCATAGCAACCCTATGCACAACAGAACAAAGCACTGCCCGATTCTGCCCCATCCTCACTTGAGTCCAGCGTTGAGCCACTGGGTCAATCCATTTCGCTGAGGGTCTTCCTCCTTTTCCTTGATCTTCCATTTTACCGAGCATGATGCCCTTCTCCGGGGACCAGTCTCTCCTGACAACATCTCAAAAATATATAAGACAAAGTCTTGCCATCCTGACCTCTAGGAAACATACTGGTTCTACTTCTTCAAGACAGGTTTCTTTGCTCTTCTGGCAGTCCAGGACACTTTCAATATTCTTCTCCTATTCAAATGCATCAATTCTTCTTCAGGCATCCTTATTCCATTTCCATCTTTCATTTTTGTCTGAAGCATTTGAAAATACTCTGGCTAGAGTTAGGCATATCTTAGTCCTGAAAGTAACCTGTTTCAAAAACTTTAAAGAGGCCATGTGCCGCAGATCTGCCCAATTCCACTCATCTTTTGATCTCGTTATCTACTGCTCATGAACGTTGACCGTGGAAACAGAATGCAAGCAGACTACCAAGACAGCTGAGATCGTGAGCAGAAGTATGAAATTCCAGAAGAAAACTTTCCTAGAATAAAAGGCGGAAACATACCAGCTCATGCAGAAAAGGGAAGTTTACCATGACAGTAAATCCCAATTTGGGATAAATGGAAACTCGTCCACCCCGAAGAGATTGAACAAGATGACTTCTATGTGTGCACAGAAAAGAAGAACAAAGATATACTAAAGAGCTAGTTTAGCCATATTTATTAGAGGTTTGTAGTTTTAAAAGTATGACCCCTATAAATATAATCTCACAATGAACAGCAAAGGGAAAAGTATTGCTAAGTATCCTAAGCCTAATATACTTTATTAGCATGTTGGCATGTTGTTTTGTTTGCTGCTCCACTTGGGCATTGTGTAAGGTGATTTGTTGAGGTGGAAGTAGCTTTGTATCCTACTTTTAAATTTATTATTATCATGTAAATAATAGTAGACTTGGCTACCTCAAAATTTTCCTTAATAAAGCTTAGCTTATCATTTTAATGGTTGTGTAATCTATGTAGCCTTGGATTTGGAATGTCTGCAAACACGAATATAAATTTGTATCCTTCATGGGGTGCCTATTATTTAACTATGAAGTCCTGGTGATGCAGAGTTAAGGGCTTCAGGTAGCATTTTGAACTCACCAATAGCTCTGCAGGAGGAAGATGAGGCAGTCTGTTTCCATGGAGACCACAGTCTTTGACACCCAGAGGGCAGTCTTACTCTGTCCTGCAGAGCCACTATGAGTTGACAGTATGAGTCAACAGTAACAGGACATTCTAACTAGAGATCTATAGGCATTTTAAAAATCGGAGTCCTGTCAATGATTTGTGTGACCAGTGTGACAAACTTAGAGAAATTCAGAGTTCAGCGTTCTGCCACAAGCACATGATGAAGCAAGTTGATAGTTCAAGGTTTTTCTAATTCCAAATCTGAGTGTTCTTCCATTGTGCCATGATGCCTTCCAGTTGGTTTTTGACAGTTTTTTGATACTTTGAATAATATGACGATTAATATCCTCCTACTGACTCTCCTCCTCCCTTAATTTGGATATATTCCTAAAAACAATGATTCAGTACTTGAATCACTAGATCACAAGAATATTTTTATATTCTAGTAGATATTAGGGCGCTTCAAAGAGTTTGTGGGAAAATTCCAATATCTTTCTGTTCAATTTTCCCAGGAACTTTTTAAATCTCCCTCATATTACTGAATTACTTTCCAAAAGCCTAATTATTCCTTATGGTTCTGTCAATAAGAAGTAAAAGTAAAAGCAATGACTGTTATCATTTTCTTCATAGTTTTCTAGGAAAATTGCTCTGATTTTCTGCTTTAGGCTTTTGATCTAATTGGGTAAAGAGAAATGACAAATCATATAGTGCGAAGATGCTTGACTTTTTGTTTTAAATATGGTGTTAGCATGAAAAATTCTAAACAGTGACCATTTCTTCTTCCTTGATGTCTGAATCTTAACAACCTTCAAGAATCCACATTCTTCTACAAAACCATGGGCCTCCCGGAGTGCTGACCTCATCTTACCCCTTTGGGGTAAATTCAGATTAGTTTAAACCAAGCATAGCAATTGCATTCCCTGTAGGAAAAGGCATCCAATCTAATCATGACCAGTATGACAGCCTCTTTGCTCTCAAAAAAAAAAAAAAAGTCCCCACTTGTGCCTCTGGATTTTGGCAGAGGTGAAGACAGGGTGAGTGGACCTACTTTAGCCATTTGTAGCCATAAAGGGAGCAAAGTGACGACACTGAGACTGGCAGTTCAAACAGGGAGAGAGCATCTGGCTTCTTGAGAATACCAGTAAGGTCCTCAAGGGATTGTCATCAAAATGCACATCCTTCAAGGCATACTGCTTCATGAGACAATAAACCCCCCTATCATTTAAGTTCCTGTCTTATTTACCTAATGCAGCTTTAAGAGCAAAACCACAAGTGGATGACTTTAACAAAGAAAAGTTTATTTCCTCCCAGTTTAGGAAGTTTAAAGTCTAAATTCAGGGCACCAGCAAGGGAGGAAGGTCCACGTCTCCTTTCAGCATCTTAGCGATCTCCTTGTTTCTTGGCATCAGTCTTCCCCTGAGTCTAGAAGGTTCTCCGTGTGGTGACCCCAGGTCCAAAGGATGCATTCCATTTCCAGCTCTTCCTTCTTATCGGTAGTGGGTGCCCTTCCCCTCTCTGCTCATTGCTCTCTCCTTTTAGCTCTTGTAGGATAAAAGGTGTGAGGCAATCAAGGCCATCCCCTGAGTTAGAGTAGTGATCTGATTAAGCCACACCTACCTGCAAAGTTATGACTCAAGGAACACCCCACACTGATCCTGCCTCATTAGCATACATAGGTTAGGGTTTGCCACATGTCACATAATAGAGGATGATGACATGAGATCACAAAAGGGTCAACAACTACACAATATTGGGAATCTTGGCATAGCCAAGGTGACACATATATTGGAGAGACAGCTCAACACTCTTCAATCCAAATCAGTTTTCACATGTGCACAGTTCTGGGGCAGGAAAAATACCAGTACTAATAATGATCGAGTTGTTTTAAAATAGAAAAGGTGCTTGTTTAATTTTCCGAGAACAGCCATCTGACCAACAAAAAAGTGGGTGGCCTTAAAGAAGAGAAAGTTATTTTCTAAGCATTTATGAGTTTAGAAGTTCAAATTCATAGTATCAACTATAGGGGAAGGTCTATCTCTTTCAGTTTCCAATGGCTGCCAGACAGCCTTGACTATCACAGACTCACAGACACATCTGTATCCTTTGCAACACGACATCTTCCCTCGTGTGTGTCTGAGTCTGTTCTGCTCTTCCATAAGACATCAAGTTCAGGGGCCATCCCGCTTGGGTATTTCTCCATGACCATAACAAAAGGAAAATTGTTTACAAACAGGGTCATACTTATAGGTACATGGGAATAAAAAACTTGGTAGTGTAATGGTGAAGCACTTGGCTGTAACAAAAAAAAAAAAAGAGTTCAAACCCACCTCCAGAAGGAAAATGTGGCAGCCTTCTTCCATCAAGTTGATACCCTCAGAAACCCTCTGGGTCAGTTCTTCTGTGTTCTATACAGTGACTATGAACTGGAGCTAACTGTGTCTGTGTCTGTCTGTCTGTTTGGAGGGAGGGAAGGAGGGAAATGTTAGAAGAGCCCAGTCCAACTTCATTTTATGGAGAAAACAGTTCGATCTGTAACAGAAGTCATTAATAGCAGAACAGCAGATTTAATAAGAAAGAATAGCAGAACAAGAAAGAAAGTAAATAGAAGATGAAATAAGAGTCAGAAGCGGTATCTAGTCAGTCTCTATAGAACAGAATCTAACACATCAGAGAATTTTTTTAACTAGACCATGCAATCCTCATTTTAATGTCTCAATTCTTAATTTAAATTAAAAATAGAGGTTAGATTAGCATACACAATCATTCATAGCAAAGACCCTATCATTTTCTGCCTCAAAATGTTTGCCCATCAAATCTCTCATCTTTTTGTTAGGATTTTTTTTCGGCTGAGCCCTGGTGGCGCAGTGGTTGTGTGCGGGACTGCGACCCACAGGGCTGACAGTTCAAATCCAGCAGCAGCTCTCCGTGAGCAAGGCTGGACTTCCTACTCCCACCAGGGCAGTGATGCCACACACAAAAAAAAAAAAAAAGAAAAGAATTTTTTTCTTTTGTTTCTTTTCTTTTTTTAAAAAAAAAATATCTGTAGGAAACACGATGTGTTCGATCTGGCTACAGATAATGACAGATTCCCTCCGGTTAAGTTGGTTTTTGTTATTGCTGAATTTGTTGTAGTTTTGAGGGGTTATTTGTTTCTTTGCTTGTTTGTATAGAACAATGACCAAGATAGTATAACAATATATTCAGGCTACCTTTTATATAAAGGAAAAGATAGGGAACATGGGAAAAGATTTCTTCTACTGCACTTGAAGTTGTTTTTTAGAGGTCATACTAACCTGGGAGAGGAAAAGAACAAACAGCTTAAGTATAAAATGTAATCAACAAGAGCTCTGTGCATGTTTAATATTCCTTCCTATTCTTGAAAGTCAAAATTCACAATGTTCTAGAACATACAGGAGCATGGGTAGTCCAGGGTTTAAAAGCTTTGCTGATAACCAAAACCAAACCCACCACCCCATGTGAGAAATATATGACGCTTGAAAACCTATGAGATCATTCTTCTTGGTCCTATCAGATCCATATGAGTCAAAATCAACTCAATGACAATGGGTTTTATTGGGGGTTTTGTTTTGTTTTGTTTGGGGGGGGGTGGGCATCCCTGTCCTCTGGTGGTGAGAGTAGTAGGCCCAGCCTTGCTCCTGGAGAGCTGCTGCTGGATTTGAACCTCCAACCCAGTGGGCCACAGTCCTGCACTCAACCACTACGCCACCAGGGCTCAGCCCGGCAATGGGTTTTAAAGGACGCCCACAAAAGAGAATGTTCTGATTTAAAACTTGAACCGCAAGGAAAAAATAAAGTGAAAGCTTCCCCACTAGAAATTACCATACTACCTGAGAGACAGAGGTGTGTGCGCAGTAAGGAGACAAGGCTCAGTCTTGTGAAAAGCACGGAAGACCTTTATTAAGGCAAGGGAAAACTCCTGGGTGAGTTCCACAACCCAACGAGTTAGGTTAGGGAAGTCCCACCTGGTACTAGGCCAGCGGGATATTTATGGAGTATGAGTTAAAGGCATGTGGGCTGATAGAGGGAGAGGAGGTTTCTTGTACTGTGGTTGCAAGTTTTAAGTCTGGAGATAACCTGTTAACAAATCCTCTTGTTACAAACTTGCTTCCCAGAATGTTAGGGAGAGGGGGGCTGTGTCCTGCCTGGGGAGATAAGCTCTGTGAAATGCTGGAGGCAGGGGTTACAGAATTCAACAAGTTATTTGTCTTCTTGGATGGCAAGGGGTTACCTGGTCCAAATCCAGCCCAAACACCATTAAATAGACCTCTGAACCCCAAGACATCAGAATGCCTTCTCAAAAGTCATACATGCCTCCAGGAAATAGAAACAAGCAAAATAAGCCTAATCGTATCCAACAAAAGAAAATAAAGAACTGAGCAGAAATAAAATCAAAAATGGAAAAACAAAAGAGATTCAACCCAACAATAAATTGATTCTTCTACAATATCAATAAAATTAACCTACCCTAGAGGCTAAGCCCCAGTGGCGTAGTGGTTGAGTGCGGGACTGCAGCCCACGGGCTTGGCGGTTCAAATCCAGCAGCGGCTCTCAAGGAGCAACGGTGGATAGCTCCCACGACCACCAGAAGGCAGTGATGCCCCCCCCAAAAAATTAACCTACCCTAAGCTACATAGACAAAGAGAAAATGCCCAAATAACCAAAATAAGAAACAAAAACAGAGACATTCTAACTGCTCTGGTAGAAATCAAGAGAATGCTGACAAAATAATGTGAATAACTATATGCCAACAAATCGTATGACCTACATGAAGTGGACAAATTCTTAGAACCACACTACTTCCCCAAACCGACTCAGAGGAAATAGAAAATCTGAACAGACCCAGAACAAATAAAGAGTTCTATTCAGTGATCTAACCTCTCCCCACATCAATATCATAAGAACTCTGGGCTGAGCCCAGGTGGTGTAAGTGGTTGAGTGCAGGACTGTGGCCTGCGGGTTTGGCAGTTCAAATCCAGCAGCGGCTCACAGGAGTGGTGCTGGGTAGCGCCCACGACCAACAGAGGCAGGGATGCCACACAAAAAAGAACTCCTAGCCCAGCTGGCCTTTCTGAGGAATTCTACCAAACTTTAAGAGGTGAAATGATTCCAATGTTACTTAAAATCTCCCCAAAGTTAGAGAAGGAATACTCCCCATTGCACTCTGTTTTGTAAGCCCTGTGATTATAAGATAGCTTTGCTTGGTCCATAGGTGTAGCCCAAATGCCTAAAACAGTGCCTGGAACATGCTAGGGAGTTAGCAAATATTTGTTGTTGCTTATATGCTGTAGTGCAATCACATGAAGAGTTGTACAATGATCAGCACCATCCAGTTTAGAATAGTTTCTTCTTTCTGGTGTTTATTGTCATTGGCTCCCTGTTTCCCCCCAGCCTTCCCTGCCAGACCCTAAGAAACCATGAATCCAGTTACTGTCTCTGTAGATCTCATATACAGCAACACATACATAACAATAAGAATAGCAAAGGAAGACAGAGAAAAAACTTCCATCGAAAATAAAGGATGGAACCTTTAGTCCAAGGTCTAGGAATTGAGATAGAAACATCATCAGGGGGTGAAAGGACATGTGTCCTATGCCAATGAATCCCCTTCAGGCAGCAGTTCTCAACCAATGGGTTGTGACCCCTTTGGGAGTCTAATGACCTGAGTCATAAAAATAGCAAAATTACAGTGATGAAGTAGCAACGAAAATAATTTTATGGTGGGTAGCAGGGGGGTGGTCACCACAACATGAGGGAGTGTATTAAAGGGTGGCTGCATTAGGAAGGTTGAGAACCACTGCCTTCAGGCAGTAGAGGAGACAAAATCATCCCAGACATCGCAGAAAACAAGATGCAGCCAGTCAAGAAAGACTTCAATTGTAAACCCTTCAGAACAGAAAGGTGAGGGTGAGGCAGATTGAAACTGCACAAGGGATAGCTAGAGACCCACCTCTGATTAAGATCCGGCCTGGTGACAGAAATTTATTTGGCTGCATTTCACTCAGAAATCCTCTTGACAGTCTGGATGCACACGGCTGGGTAATTACAGGCCTCTTAGAAATGACATGATGGGGAGAGAGGAGCCTAAGTGATAGGGAAATAAGCACAGTAACAGCCCTGACTGACATCACAGAGCTGCACGAAGCCCGCCCCCCCTCCCCCCCCCTGCCAATCTGAGATGATGGAGACACGGGAAAGGGAGGGCCTCCTTCCTGCCAGGCAGGTCCCTTCCGTCTAATGCAGAAAGAACTCTAATAGCTTACTCCAAATGCTTAGCTGGAAGAGAGGTCTCAAGCCCTGGGATGCCATGAAAACCCTTGGTTGGTCCATTTAAGAAGCAGTCGTTAGTGGTGACATGTTGCACTGCTAACTGGAAGATCAGCAGTTCAAAATCAATGGCTGCTGCACAGGAGAGAGACGAGGATGTCTAGTCCCATAACTAGGCACGGTCCCAGAAACCCATGGGGACAATTCTACCCTGCCCCTAGAGTCTCTATGAGTCAGAATGGACCCAGGAGCAGTGAGAGTTCTTTCTAACTCCTGGGAACC